>BPLS01000279.1:50848-77095 GCA_019656275.1 Rhododendron kiyosumense | reverse complement strand
CTTTTTTTTGGCTTGTCAAAAAAATTACTATCAAAAAGTAATAAATTCTCCTGTTATCATATCAGGAAAGAGCAAGAAAAAAAAATCGAAATTCTAGACAAATTTACACATTTGGTGCTGTTGGGGTTTGAAATTTGATAGATACACTGGTCTTAACCATTTTGTAAGAGCAACGTTGACCATTAGACCAAGACTTCGAATTCCACTTTCACCCCGAATAAAAGGATTAGTGATTGTCGCTACTTTAGGTTATTTTCATGCACGTATTAGAAAGGTAGGGGAACATACCCGTTGTCCACCTTTGGCAAGTCCCAGCCTGATAAGTTGGCAAGCTGAGTAAGCGCTTCCTTCCACTTCTCCACCTTGCCAACCGGACCGTCTTTAAAACGCTCCCCGTGCTTGGCAAATGCTTCTGCCAGACTCCCCTTCTGTGCTCGCAGATCTGATGGCTCAACGCCATGAAAGATAGGAAAAACAATGTGTTGCAAGGTCTTCCTGCAGTCCATGATCTTCACAAGTTCGTCAAGACACCACCCTGACATGGCATAATTTCTCGAGAGAATAACGAGAGAAATTCTTGACTCTTCGATTGCTTTCAGTAGCTCACACCCAATATCCTCTCCTCTGTTGAGCTTTGTATCGTGGAACGTATGAAAACCGTGTCGCTCTAAAGCGGCAAAAAGATGGCTGGTAAAGTTGGTGCGGGTGTCGATGCCGCCGAAACTCAAGAAGACATCATAGTTGCGTTGCAGTGGGATGGGGGAAGAAGAAGAAGAAGAAGAAGAAGAAGAAGAAGAAGAAGAAGAAGAAGAAGAAGAAGAGGAGGGTTTTTTCTCCCCAGCAGAAGCCATGTCAAAACCTCGAAGTTGAAAGAAAGTTCGTTGACTTTATGACTTTATGGCTTTCTTAGGTGAATTGTTTAGTTATAGGAGATTCATACCCTGAGAAAAGAAAGGGTTCAAGAATAGAAAATTAGATATTCTTCTCTCTCCTTTCACAATTCTATATATCATGCACAAAGTAAGGATAATTAATAAAACAATCACGACTTTAGTCAGATTAAACTATTTGAAATGCAATTTAATACTCTCTCGCCCATTATTCAATTACACAGCCATACTCTGTTACTAGGGTTGCACCAAAGTAACACCACAGGAAAAAATTAAACAAAACATTAAAAAAGAGAGACATAAAGAACAACGTACGAACAAGAGACATAAACATATTCTTGTTGAACCCAAAACCTAAATTAAGCTCTCAAGATGCCAACAGATTTCAACTGCAAGACAAAAATAAGAACCAAAAGGCGTACATAAAAGAAAATGAGCTCCAAAACCATGCATATAAAGTAGGGCATCTCAAACAAAAACCTTGTGGCAGAAATTCCATTGTTATGGAGTAACTTACACTGAGTTTACACAGTACGTAGTTCAAGTGCTCGATCAATATCAACGTCGTTGTCATTTTTGTGGTCTCAAAGGAGAAATATAGGTTGGAGCGAGAAAGAAAAATGAAAGTAGTTTTGTTTGAGAAAGAGAGGGCTAGATTTCTAGATCGCAATGGACAGACAGAGATGAAAGAAGGAAATGGAGATTGTTTCATAGAGCAAAGTCCACATTGGCCCGTGATTTTCGCCATGTGCATACTCCCTTGTGGTTCAAAACTAAGCACATAAACTACATGTGGTTTTGAAAATGTGCGGATAGATCCTCTGCCGTCATGTTTTCCATCCATATTAACGGATAAAGTATTAAAAGACCGATATACCCTCATAATGTCCCTTAATTCTTTTTCTTTTTTTTTAAATCTAACACCATCCCTTATACCAAAAATTAAATCCAAACTTTTGATATTGTAAATTTTGACGAATACTACATCTATGCAAAAATTCAAGTTAATCAAAAAATGAAAAGTCTATAATTGAATAGATTTTGTTATGAAATTAAAATTTCAAATTTGAATTTACTAAAAATTAGATCACTGGGTTATTGATACCTGATCGAGATGATTTTTTACAGAGATACTCTATTCTTTATTTAATACATTATGAATGACTCAGATTACATTTTAAAGGCGTGTGAGATACACTTCCGTTAATATGGATAGAAAACATGACGGCAGGGGGTCTATCTGCACATTTTCAAAATCACATGTAGGTTATATGCTCAGTTTTGAACTATGAGGAGGGTATCCGTACATGGCGATAACCACAGGGGGTAAAAGTAGACTTTACTCTTGTTTTATACTCCTAGCTATGACGGATCAAATGGCTAAGGCCAATGGTAAGCAGGGGAGGGAGAAACGCGATTTTCCTAGCAGTCGGGATTTGACAAATTAGGCAGAAATGAGAAGCTAGCTAGTCTTGCGTACAAATGGACTAGTAAGTAGTAATAGTCCTACCAGTCCGTCGACTATAATAGCCTTGGTTGTATTTCAACCATGATGGCTGAGTTGATAAGCATCATATATCCATGCATAAGATCGATGGTCAATCTCACTAACAATAACTAACACTAACTTGAATGTCTCAGGCAGTGGTGATGCTACTCTTCTGGTGGCGGGAGAGTTACTATGACTATACTAATTATTTTTCTAAAGTTATAAATGACCCCATAAAAGTTAGAGGTGACACCACAGTGGATGATTTTTCAATCTTTGAAACTGCAAAAAGTTCCGAGAGAACGCAAAAGGAAAGGCTAAAACCCATTTGATGTCACCGCACTAGATAATTTTCAAATCAAATCTACATAATACAAAACGAAAGGCTAATACCCATTTGATGGTGTACCACACGAGATAAATTTCCAGTCTTTGAAACCCACCAATTTCTAGTGTTTGCAAATTCTTACACTCTTACAAAACGAAAGGCTAACACTCGGAGAAAGCTATGGTACATATGGTATACCGTATGTCTAAATTACGACAATTTGTGATTTTCATTATGCCGATTTTTGGTTTTCTAATGCATATTTATGGTGCTAGTTACGACTTGTACTTTAAAATTTACCTATTAAACAAGTCATTTGCAGGTTATCCATAATTAAAAAATATTGTTATTATGTAACCATAATTATTCGTACCAAAATCTATAATACTTGTATCCCAACCAAATACATGCGTACAATATCAAAAATTAAATAATGCTACCCATAAATGTTATGACAACACCATAAATTGGCATTATTTTACCACAATGAATCGTACCAAAATTTTTTTAACTCGTATGATATTTCGTAACAAAATCAAATATTGTCGTACCAAAATCAACAATTGTTATACCCAAGTCAAAAATATTTGTAAAATATCACAAAGTTTATAAAATAACCACAATTGTTATGACAATACCTAAAATTGTCATTTTCTTACCACAACGTGTCGTATCAAAAGAAAACAAATGTAAATACCATAAATTATGTAACAAACCAGAATTGTTATAACAATACCATAAATTAACGTTTTCTTACCACAATGTGTCGTGCCAAAGGAAATTGATTAAAATATTTCATAATAAGACAGGTCTAAAATACCAAAAATTCAATAATACAACCAAATTTGTTATGACAACACCACAAATTGACGTTTTCATACCTACAACGTGTCGTATAAAAAAAATTCAATTAACTTGTTCAGTTAACGATAGTTTTAATCGTTAAAATACCATACCATAATTAAAAAATATAACCACAATTGTTATAAAAAAATCATAAAGTGGCGTTATCTTACCACAATCTGTTGTATATTTTTATTTGTGATGATATATTCCATAACAAAATAAAAATGTCGTAAAAAATCCACAATATTTATACTGAAGCAAAATATATACGTAAATTAAATACCAAATATTGAATAAAATAATCTCAAATATTATAACAATACCATAGATTGTCGTTACCTTAGCACAATGTGTTGTACGAAACTTAACCTAATTTTTTTCAATTCCCACCACATAATTTTTTCAAAATTTGAAAATTTCCACCATATTATCTTAATTTTCAATTCCCTCCACATTATTTTTTCAAATTTTAATTTTCCCTACACAATACCTCAATAATTTAAACTAAAAATGAAGTTCTCACACAAAATTTTCATCGAAGAAATTCACCAAAAAATAAGTACTATATCCAAATTTTCAGAGGCATTTGAGGCCACTGTCTTCTCAAATTTTCAATCGGAAAATAGGGCTCATATGAACAAGAAAATATTATATAATAAATAGCTTTTAGAATTATAAATTCTCAATTGTATACCATAGTGATAAGGTGTTAGAATTTGGGCATTTATCTAAAGTATCTGGGGTTCAAGTCTTGCACCCTTCATTCCTATTTTTTTAAAAAGAATGTTGTTATTTTTTAGGATAAATTATGTAGTTAGTCATTGAAGTTTCATAGTTCAAGAAATCTTGTCGTTCAATTTCAATACAACATTAAAATCTAATAATGCACCATCTGAGCCCCATGTAAGGTGTTTTTTTTATTTATTTATCAAAATTATCTATCTTTTACAATTTACATAATATCAATTAGGTCATTCGTACTAAAAATGAAGTTGATGGCTTATAACTAGACACTTAATTGAATGGAAAATATCATTCTATTATTCAATCTGCATGTCGATGATGGAGCTTCCTAAACTTGATCGAGGCAAAAATTTACGTAGGTGACTTAATCAACAAACATAAAAAATTCAACAGATTTAATTGTCATTATTGTGTCACGATTGTATGGCTACCTTATATTCAACTACAACAGAGGACTAGGTTTCATATCAAATATAAATTGAATGTCCAATCTAAATTTCGTTAGTGAGTGAATTTTTAAAATGATCGATCAGGGCTGTTAGGATGTCAAGTTATACGATATTTAATTTGTAATATTTTAGACATGTATCTTGCTTGAGTATAATAATTATTGATTGTGCTATGACATATTTTGGTCTTGTATCTAGTATCTTTTGATCGATTTCTTTTGGTACGACACATTGTGGAAAGAAAGTGCTAATTTTTTGTGTTGTCATAACAATTGTGGTTATGTTATACTCCCTCCGTCCCAAATTGATTGTCCCGTCCGCAAAACGGAGTATTAAAAATAATGCAATTTTTTCAAGAAAAAATTCAAACTTTTTTCACAAATTAAAAATTCTCATTGATATCTAGTAAGTTGTTGAAAAACTTTTGATTTTTTCTTGCAAAAATTGTATTATTTTTAACACTCCGTTTTGCGGACTGGACAATCAATTTGGGACGGAGGGAGTATAATTTATAGTATTTTAAATATGAGAGAGAGGGAGAGAAAGTCAAGGAGTAGAGAACAACCTGTTACCTGCTAAGCCCTTTTTTTATTTTATTAATTGACTTAAAAAATGGGTGGTCTGGATTATTCCCTTTGAAATCCAAGGATTTAAAATCATGGTGCGTACGGTACACCCCCTAATAAGGGGTGTGTACCATAGGACTACCCCTAACACTCTTACAAATTCTAGTGTTTGCTTCTCTGATTTGCTTTGAGTATTCTAGTGTTTGGTAGTATTAATTAAATGCATAAAATTTGAGTTGGGGTTGGGAAAGTACTGTTATTTAAATAGAGATACATATATAAGAATTAAATCAAATAAAATCTTTCAGGTCTAAATTCGTGACTAAAATCAATATTTTACTAAATTAACAGGGATGGTTAATGATCAAGTGAGTTGCAACGGACGGTTTCGATTAACCTGGTCAGTCGGGTTCAGGTTCAGATTTTTTTTTTGTTTAGGCTTGGTCTTGGTATTGGGCCATTTGTTGCCCTAAATAATTAGGGAAAATGACGATCAATAACGTATTTTGATAATTAATATCTGCCAAGGACATTTTCAGTATTAACAAATGTTCTTAGCTTGTCCTTAGCGGGTATTAATTATCAAAACATGTCCTGGACCATTATTTTTCCAAATAATTATGTTTTATATGGACTGGTCCTGGATATAGGCAAGGGGCCATTTGACCTGCGGGAACATGGAAAATAAACAGGCTAACAGCCCACAATAATTGAAAAATAAAAAAACGGCCCAGAAAACATAAAATTCAGCCCAAATAAAAACGACCCAAAATGAACGGCCAAACCTGCCAATCCGTCCGAACCCAACAGAATCAACCCGACAACAATTCGGTCGGAGCCCAAGCAGTTAATCGGTCGGATTCAGATGAGTGATTTGCAATCCGACAAAATGTTGGGCCGGGTCCAAACCTACCTAAATCCGACCAAATTCGACCGCTGGACAGCCCTATTTACTTACAAAGTATTAACAAGGGAATTGATTTTCATATTTCTCTTTTTATTTCAGCACTATCTTTTTTGTCTTTTAGCCAAAAAAAAAAACCCCACACTTTCAATACTAAAAGAAAAAGAAAAAGACAATGTGGATATTAAAAAAAAGAGTGTGAAAATCAATTAACTTCTATATTCTACAAATCATTTTTAAGATCATTACTCTATTTTAGTTTGTTTGAACATGATTCGATCAGCCTTAAAATTTTCTTTTATGTGGCTTGAGTCTCGACCAACTAGGTGAGACAAACAAATGAATAACTGAATAATAAAATTGTTGAAATTCAAGCATAATAGTACTCATTCTTTTAGTTGTGTTTTGTTTTCGGTGCAATAGTTTTTTTTTTTTTCCAGTGGAATTTCTTATATGAAATTTGACTTGCACATGCTATATGCATGTAACGCCCTGGTTTTTTGGGAACGTTAATTTAATAAATTTCAACTAACATTTATTAAATATAAAATCTTTACAAACTAAATTCTTCTTAAATTCAGATTTCATTTAATAAATATGATAGGAAGGGCACTAAGGTAAATCTACTCTTTGCGTTGTTCTTCTTCCTCGGCAAGTCTCTGAACAACACCGTTTGTTTCGGGTAACGAAGTGGAGTAATATCAACTTGATCCCTAACCGACCCCGATCGTTTTTTTTTTTTTTTTAAATTTTCTCCCAAACCCGACCCAGTACCCAAAAAATTGATGAAAATTCGTTCCTAATCGGAACGGACCAATTACCATCCCCAGAACAAACGAGTAGTTTCAATTTATATTATGGTTGACTTCTATAATAATGCTACTTTGCATCTAACAAAAGAAAATTGGGCTCTTAATCAGTTGTTTTATTTTTTTATGTTTTAAGTTGCGTGAATTGGTATAATACCAATCCTTTTTTTTTTTCCCTATATGCAACACTGTTGCCAGTCTTCAGAATCTATATAGGGGTTTTTTCTTAGATAGATGAATATACACCTTTATTTGGAAAATGTTCATTTAGTTATTTATATTTTTTGACGTAAAGTTTTTTTAAGGTCCCCTTCGAAATTCGCCTTAGGCACACCAAAGTATTTTTAGCGTGCAAGAATCTGTATTACAAAATTCGGTACGGGCACATTGTTGAGGATACATTCCAAACTTGCTGCCCTTGCGTGGCCTCGACTAATTTCTCGGACTAAACTTCGAGTAAAAAAAATACTAAGCAAAGAATTATTATCAGTAAAAGGAAAAGAAGGAATATTAAGCGCTACTTTGGTGTTCACGAGGCTTAAAAGCAGTTTGACATTTTTACTGAATACTTTCACGAGATTTTTTTAAAGAAAAAACGGGACAATCCTACGACATTATACAAAAAGACCTGCAAGAAAACGTTGGATCCCTTGTACCAAACTTATACTAAATCATTTTGTCCCTGTAATTTTTCTTGTGTTTTTTTGCTCGGCATCTCTATATTGTCCTCATCATCCTCATAAATGAGATTAATCCCACACTTCTTCACTGTCAACCACGGCACCTGTGATATCTGAATCTCCAATTCATCCCCGGCATGTATCTGTCCGCAATCTGACGGGACATAAACGAGTATCATCTGATCTTGATCTTGATCTTGATGTGCATTGAAAGTTGAGAAAATGAACTCTGTGTTACGGATAATCGATATTAGATAATCAACACATCCATGATTTTCGTGAGTCCTGAAAACTACGCAAAAAGATAAGCCCAGTATTCGCCGAGTTACCAGAGGCGGCACCAGAAGAGAGAATTTTGACCCCGTATACTGGTATTGGAACCAATTGGGAACCTCATCCCCTAGAAGAGTAATAGTGATAATTCGCTCGAATGCAGACGCAGCAGACCATTCCTGTTCCAACAGATCATGCGTTAGTTGAGTATATATTAAATTTCTTTTTTCTTGACAGGATTCGAAAATAAAAATTCGACAGAAGCTGATATATACTAGCAGTTATATTGATGCAAAATATGCTTTTTATATTCCTTATGGTTCTTTTGATATTTCTGTTATCCCACTCAGAGAGAGAGAGAGAGAGAGAGGGAGAGAGAGAGAGAGACTTATACTCTGTTTTTTTTATCCTGAGAGAGAGACTGGTCCATTCTTTCCATAACCTTATTTGCAAAATTGTTCTTGGCTATCGTATTGCATCCCAGAAGGGACAGTCAGTCCTCCAGCTTGCCAGTCCAACTCAGTAGGTATGCTTTCTAGTAATGCGCAGTAGCTTGCATCTATAGTGCGTAAACTTACTGGAAGCTCTGCAAGTGATTGAAGCCTTCCACAGTTCCTCAAGATGAGACTTTCCAAGCCAGCTGGAAGCTCTGGAAGTGATTGGAGCTTTTTACAATTACTCAAGTAGACACTTTCCAAGCTAGCTGGAAGCTCTGGAAGTGATTCCAGCCTACAATTACTCAAGTAGACCTTTTCCAAGCTAATAAGGTCACTGAAACTATTTGGTAGGCTAAAAACATTGTTCCTTTCGAGATTCAAAGACATTAATGAGCTCAACATTCCAATTCGATCGGGCAGATGGGACAAATTGCAGTCTTTCAAATCCAAGTAGCTCAAGCAAGCAAGGTCACAGAAACTATCCGGCAAGGTAAGTAAATTGTTTCCTCCCAGATACAAACTTTTCAATGAGATCAACCGCCCAATTTCGCCTGGCAGATGCGCCACATCAGTCTGACAAATTCAAATTCTTTAAGCGAGTAAGGTCGCAGATGCTATCTGGTAAGGTGGGCAAATTGTTTCCACTAAGATTCAAAGTCTCCAACGAGATCAAATTCCCGACTTCATTTGGTAGACATGATAGATTACAGTATTCCATCCTCAAATCTTTTAACCAACTTAAGCCAAGTACAGGGGAGAGTGACAAACCAATAGAATCCACTCTCTTTGTTCTAAAATTCCATGATTTAGATGGTGACCCTTTGAGTCCAGAAAATTTTCCAAGCATGGAGCAGCCAGAGAGATCAAGACTTTCGAGAGCTTTCAACATCCAAATGCTTGAGGGAACCTTCTGAAGTTTTTTACAGTTCCTCATATCTAGGACAAGAAGTTTGTTGAGAAATCTAATAGATTCATCAACCTCTACCAACCTTATGCAATCATTAAGCAACAGTTCCTCAAGATTGTTGAGTCCAAAGAAGTTAGGGGTTTCAATCAGGTGATAGCAATTACTTAGGTAAAGGAATTTCAGTTTGACCAAGATCTGTTCAAAACAGAACAAGGAACGTTAATTTTCACATGACACAAAATGTGAGGGCGTTCGAAAAAGGAATAAATGTCGCACCTTGGTTCCGTTCCATGCTTTTTTCAGGCTACTATAGCGCAATTCAAGAGTAACTAAATTCTCCATATGCAGGGTTGATGGCAAACATTTCAATGGGAAACCATTCCAACAAAGCCACATTAGTCTTCTGGAGATATGTTCGTAACCTTCCCTAAGATGAACATAATTGAGATGAAGCAGCCACAATCTGTTCATCTTTTCAAATGCCTTTGAATTTACTTGGACCTCATTCGGCTCATGAAAGTTTAGGAAGAGGCCTTCAACAGCTTCGGTGCCCTGATACGGAAAAAGCCAGAGGATAATGAGTAAAAAAGTTCACCTTGTTGAGAAAAACAATGTTTATTCTAAGATAGTAAAGTTCATGTCTGTATACCCTCAGAATTACAGCTTCAGTGCATTGATACAGAAAAAGCCAACAGATAATGAGGAAAAAAGTTCCAACTTGTTGAGAAAAACAATATGTTTATTCTAAGATAGTTACATTCATGTCTATGTACTCACAGAATTACAAACCCAACATATTAACTGTGAGAATTGAGAAAGTGCCTTGAAGTAGTTAAATATCATATATCTATAAAAGTTTCATGTCTATGGAGCTCACCATGCCATCTCCCAGCACTCCAAGGGCATCCTCATGATACCACAGTCTGCTCCGCCTCCCTGGGTCCTTAACAGATTCTTGCCTTATGATTTCTCTGCCCATGTCTCCAAGCAGATCATGCATCAAAATTAGGGTAGGGTGATATTTTATGAGACACCGATCAGCTAGAACTCGAATCTCAATTTCTGCAAAGCAATTGCAGCTTTCCAGTATTTTTACTGTAAAATTTCGATCTGTTCCAACAAAAAAACATGCCACATCTAGGAACAACTCCTTCAATTCCTTACTTAGCGAATCAAAACTTATCTTAAGTTTTCCTTGAACATCATCATCGGGGATTTTTCTTAATTTCTCTATTGCACTTTTCCATTGAGGTATGCTCTTGCCACAGAAAAAGGAACCCAAAACTTCGAGAGCTAATGGAAGCCCTCCAGCATAGTCCACAACTTGGTTTGAAAGGTCCAAATGGTCTTATGTAGGATGGTCTTCCTTAAAGCACAGCTAGCTGAAGAGTTCAGGAGATTCGTCCTCGTTCAACTTCTCTGCCGCGTATATCTCATCCACTTTAAGCAAATTTAGTGAAGAAATATCTCTTGTTGTTATGATAATCCTGCTTCCAAAACCAAAGGAATCTCGATCTATGGCTAATGCTTTCAATTGTTGGGAATCATCCACATCGTCGAGAATAAGGAGAACCTTACGACAGAAAGCTCTCCGTTTTATAACCTCAATTCCTTGATGAAAATTTCTTAAGTTATGAGTTCCACTTCTGAGTATATCCGAAAGAAGTTGCTCTTGTAAAAAAATCAGACCATTTGGTTGCTTCGAAGTTTCTCTAATACTTGCAAGAAAAGTGCTACCTTCAAACTTATGTCGGATGAGATTATATAGCTTTTTAGCTATTGTTGTCTTACCAATTCCACCCATCCCCCATATAGCAACAATGCGAACATCATCTATTTCCATTTTCAACAACAACTTGAGTTTTTGAAGGCGAGACTCTAGTCCAATTTCGTGGCATGCAACATGTAGAAGTACAATATTTAAGTTATTTTGAACCTCTTCAACGACTTTCCGAATTAGATGTGCTTCATCACTGCAAATTTTTACACATTATTAAAATAACAAAAAAAGCAAATCCTTTATCAAACATAGAAATGCCATGGCACTAGAAACATGTTAAGTTTGGCAACAACATAATCTTAGGTGAGGTTGTGAGAACCCTTCGGCCAAGAACCATGCACAACAAAGGCTTGATCCTAGTCAAAATTTCTATCTGTTGGCGAGAACAACCATCAAATAAGCCAAAGTTCTAAGCAAATTCACACATCTGGTGCTGTGGCATTTCAAACTTGATGGACAGACAGGTTTTAAAATACTTTTAAGAGCAACATACACCACATCATAATAAACTTCGGAAGTGTAGTCAAATTTAAACTTGCATCCCCAAATAAAGTGTCAAAGAGGTTGAGGAAAATACCCATTGGCCACCTTTGGCAAATCCCAACCGGACAAATTGGCAACCTCTGTGAGGGCTTCCCTCCACTTCTCCACCCTGCCACCTGAACGCTCTTTAAGACGCTCTTCGTGCTTGGCAAATGCTTCTGCCAAACTCCCCTTCTGCGCCCTTACGTCAGATGGCTCAACGTTATAAAAGATAGGCAGAACAATCTGTTGCAAGGTCTTCCTGCACTCCATGATCTTCACAAGTTCATCAAGGCACCACCTGGATGAAGCATAATTTTTTGAGAGAATGACCAGCGAAATTCTTGACTCCTCAATTGCTTTCAGAAGTTCATAACCAATATATTCTCCTCGGTTGAGCTTTGTGTCATCTCTGAATGTATGGAAGCCATGTCGCTCTAAAGCGGCTAAAAGATGACTGGTAAAATTGTTGCGGGTATTGACACCACTGAAACTCAAGAAGAAGTCATATTTGAATTGTGCTGAGATGGAGGAGGAAGAGGAAGAGGCTTCGTTTGCCCAAGCAGTCTCCATGGACCAAGCTCAAAGGTGAATTATAGATCGATGTAGACTTATGCCTTCCAAGAGACAAGGGGTAGCCTTGTATACTTCTTTTCTTGTTAGGTGACTTGCTTGATTATAGGAGAATCATACCCCAGGGAAAAAAAAAAGAAAAAGGTTCAAGAATAAGATATTCTTCTCTCCACTGTAACCATTCTATATCATGACCAAAGTAAAAACAATTGATTATAACTAACAGGGCATTGGTAAGATTAAACTATTTTGAATGAAATTTAATACTCTCTCTCTCATTATTCAGATAGCAGGGTTCCACCAACATAATAACACGTGAAAAGATTAAATAAGAAGATAACAAAATGAACAAACACATGTTATTGCTTTCCAATTTAATGAAAAAGAAGCTCAGCGTATCAGAAAGCCTCATTGAGAACAACGTACGGATAAGAGACAAGCATATATTCTCATCAAATCCAAAACCTAAATAAAGCTCTCAAGATGCCAACAAATTTCAACCAAAGACAAATTCAAAGAATCAAAGGGAGTGGGGTGGTAGCCAAATTGATAGGCATCATATACCCATGCACTAGACCGATGGTCAAATCTCACCAGAACAGTAACTAAAGACTAACACTTCTTGCATGTTCCAAAAAATAAAAAATAAAAAAAATACAAGAATCGAAAGACAAATCAAAGAAATTGATCTCCAGAAATTCCATAGTTATGTAACTTACACTGAGTTTACCCAGTAGTTCAAGTGGTCGATCAATAGCATCGTTGTCATATTTTGTCCTCTGAAAAGGAGAAATATAGGTTAGATCGACAAATGGGTAAGGCAGAGATGGAGAAAGAAATCGATCAAATGGCTATGGCGAATGGTAGGGAAGGCGATTTTGACTTTTGTGGTCCATATTTGCGAATTGGAGAGAACTGTGAGAAGAAAAAGAAATTTGACGTCTTGGGCCAAAAAATACTGCTACCAGTCGGCGGTCGTACTCTTACACTGTAACAATATGGCATTTATTTCCGAAATTGCAACAGTGAAAACAAAAAGGAGAGGGTAATTCTAGATGATACACCTTTTTTGTTCGATTTGCTCCAAGAATTAAATCAAATGTAATCTTTCGGGTCTAAATTCATGATTAAAATTACTAATACGGAGTATTTTACAAAATTAACAGAGATGGTTAATGATCAAGTTAGTCGGGTATGGAAAAAAAAAATAAATACAAGTATCAACAAAACTTGTAATCCTTGTATATGTTACAGATTATTTTTAAGATCATTACTCTACTTTAGTTTGTTTGAGCATGATTCTGTGGGGGCCTGATTTCTCACTGACCGTATTGACTCGTTTGAACCGGGCTCTTTCTTGTACCTACAGAACCGGAAGGGGTTGTTCCTCCGGGAAGAAGCTCCGACGATCAAGTTAGTAAGGGGAGCTGGGAGGAGGGAAGTTTGGTAAGAAAATATGCTTAGAGAGGAGATGAGTGTGTAGAAGTCTGAACCTTTCTCTTGGAGGAGGTTCTTGTCTATTTATAGGCAAAGATGAAGAGAGAGAGTATGGAGCAAGCTGTCTCCAGTGGCGGATCCAGGAATTTCCGACAGATGGGTCACTTTTCAAGCATAAACTTAATAAAAATACTCACAACCTAATATAAAAAGATTATAAGTTCAAAAAAATATGATGAGAATAAAAAATGAACGGTGATTCCGGAGACACCTAAAAAATATTCCAAATCTCAATCTCATAGTTTCTGATCAAATTTTGATGATCTGAGCCACTCAATGTGTTCAGAATGTGATTTTACAAGTACTCTCAAAAAATAGGCAAAAAAATTACAAGGAAGGGCTTGATTTGTGCAGTTTTTTATTGAACCGTTCAATGTAAAACTATTCGGATGAAGCTTTTTCCGGTCATTTTTTTTACTACTTTCTCGCGGGTATCCTTAAAATCACGTTCTGATTACATTGACCGGCTCGGATCATCGAAATTAGATTGGAAACTTTGGAGTATTTTTTTAGATGTCCTTGGAATCGCCCTGAAAAATGAATGTACTAGTGTTTTTTACATTTTCAGTAGATCTTTTATTAAATATTTATTTGAGTATTTAGCAAAATTGTATGGTTTGGTAATTCAACTTAAGACTAGATGCAAGTTAATTTTGAAAATTTCTTTATTCCAAATGCAAGTCAGTTAAAAACCAAAAAACCGAAAGGCAGTACCGAGACTCGAACACCGGACCATTCATGCGGGAAACACAAGTCCATACCACTTGATCTAGCCGCTCTTTATGCTTTATTATGGGTAATTTAATATATAATACTTCCTGTTTTGATTCTCACAAAAAAAATCCCAATAATTTCAGCTGGGTCACGTGACCTGCCTGTGCCTACATTGGATCCGCCCCTGGCTGTCTCTGACATCCATGTGCTTGGTTACGCTCGGATGACATCACGAGTTAGAGGCAGTAAATGACTGCCGCTTGTTGGGGATTGGGGAGCCGCCCAGTCAGAGCTAGAGGAGTCACATCAATCAAAGTTGTCACTTTGCTTATCAAAGAAGCTCCCCCACGTATCATTGGAAGCTCTAGAAGGTTCTGGAGTGGCGGTTTCCGAGTGAACCCATCACGGCCGAAGAGACGACCAACATCAGATGAAACAGTTTACCGAGTGAGTAAAGTCACCCGAACAAAACGAGTATAACATCCTTCGGCTTTGGCATCGTAGCTCGGCTAGGTTCTTAGAATCTTTTTGTTCTTCGGATAACAGGTATAAATGACGTACCTGGGTTCCTCTGGGAACAGATGAACTAAGACAACTAATTGGTCAAGAATAACACAGCGAGTCCTTTGTGACCCATCTAAACCTTTTGGACCTTCGGATTTTTCGCTCCACTACTGATTCGATAGGGCTTACATTTTTCTTTATAGTGGCTCGAATCTCAACTAATTAGACGAGACAAACAAATGAATTACTGAATCATAAAATTGAACTGGGATGAACTCCAACCATGATAGGTACTCATCGTCCACAAATATGCTTTTGGTATTGATTTCCCTTCAAATTGGGATAATATATGTATGTTTCTATAGTAATGATACTTGCCGCCATCCACCACTCCAACACAAAATCTTTTCACTTTCATATGTGCACAATTTTCGTAAATTTCCCCAATCAACAAAGGAATAACACCATCCACGTGAACGATTATGAATATTTTGTTTGTCTGACAATAAACCTTATTCCAATGAGTTCACCTATTTTTTTCTCCAGATAAAAAGAGAGAGGGTACTCACTTACTTGTAATAATTGGACCCTAGTAAGAGCCAGTATTTGATTATGACTCAATGTTGACTGCATAAGACTATGAGAGGAAATTTAAGCATATATCGGTTCAGGTAACAACACTTGATAGAATTGAAAACAACATACCACAAAATAAATAAAGAAAGGATTTGGAGGGAAGATATAATATATTAAACAACGTAAAACAGATCATGGAGAGAGGACGTAGCGATTCAATTCACCGAAGACACAAGGCCACAACGAATCTATGATACTAATTTTTATGAACACAAGAAGCATAAAGAGTTAACAGGTTTGTTATGCATACATTCCCAAAGCAAAGAAACGAAAATGAGAGGGCTCAAAATACAACCATACAGGAGCATACAAGTCAAAGTGATTTGAGCCTACATTAGAACCAGAAGTCATTCAAAGCAGAGGAAACAACTTCAATGACTCATAGCTGCAAAGATCCAAAGCCTCAGCTGGTAGCAGCATGCAGCGATAGATTGGTTCAATACTTGGATGGAGTTTTGGCGGCGGAGGAATAAGCTCCACTGATCAAAAAAAGAACAAGCTCCACAAGAGTGCAAAACCTCCTTCAAGACCTGAAAAGACAAGACCAGAAAGGCAACATAAGAAACAACACCATTCTTAGAGTCAATGATGGAGAGCCCGGTGTTCAATGATCGTTGTAGCTATGATCTTCAAAAATATGCTTCCTTTTGCCTTTTTTTTGAATGACAATCATATGAATAAACTATTCTGACCACTAAGGTCTTCCCATTCACTTGACTGACTATTGTGATGGAAAAGTCCGTCACGAAGTCGTCCGTGATCTGTAAAAGAATGACAGAAGAAAGTTAAAAATCAGAAAGAAGAAAGTTATAACTCAAAGCTAAGTCCGGTGTGTTTATAAATCAAAGCTAAGTTAAAAATCCGGTGAAGGAAACTGCTTCCGATTGCCCCTATATCCTCTGTTTATCTTGAGGGAAGAAGAAAATTTAAACGTAACAAGAAACCAAAAGACAACAGCTCAGGATGCCGTTCAAAATATACAAATAATGGGCACAGAAGTGACTATATGAACTTCTTAACATTTGGTTTGTATGGTCCAAAAGTAACTTGCTCGAATTAAATAATCTTGGACACCCTAAGCCAAAACAGAGTCTTACAAACAAAAATTTGTAGAATTTAAACATCAGTCTCCAAGAGAAGAGAAATTGCATCCTATAATGTCTATACCTACAAACCTCGTCTTCGAGAGTAACATACTAATAAGAGGTGCCAAGTAGTGTACTGGATCAATGTTACAAAACATTCGTCTCTGTATTGTCTACATAATCCTCATAAATGAGTTTAATCCCACACTTCTTCACCGTCAACCACGACACGGTCTTCTCCTGGTCATCTGGACTTATCTCAATCTCCAATTCATCCCCGCTAAACAAATGGATTCCTGTGACAGTTGATGGGAAATACATGACTTTCATCCGGTCTTCATTGTGGTACGTTAACCCAGTTTTGTACTTGTTTTCATTTCGCAAGCCTTCAGTTTTCTTAGTACTGAAAATATACATACAAGACCTTTGACTAGGTTTTTTGTGAGTCCTGAAAACTATGCATAAACTCCAGCCCATTATTCTCCGAGTTTCCAGAGGTGGTACCACAAGAGATAATTTTGACCCTGTATACTGGTACGGGTACCAATTGGAAACCTCATCCCCGGGAAGATACAAAACATTCATTCTCTGCATTGACCATTCCTGAAGAGGCATGCACGACCCAGGTAGCCAGTTGAATTCGGTAGGTGTTCTTTCTAGTAGTAATGTGCAGTTGCTTGCACCCACATGGTATAAACTTGCTGGAAGCTTTGGAAGTGAATGGAGCCTTCCACAATTACTCAAGTACAGTATTTCCAAGCTAGCAAGGTCACTGAAACTATTTGGTAGGACACTAACATTGTTACTTCTAATATCAAACCACTTTAATGAGCTCAACATTCCAATTCCATGGGGCAGATGCGACACATTACAGTGTGGCAACAACAACACTTCCAAGCAAGCAAGGTTACAAATACTATCCGGCAAGGTAAGTAAATTGTTTCCTCCAAGATTCAACTTTTGCAATGAGATCAGCCGTCCAATTTCGCTGGGCAGATGCGACACGCCACAGAGTGACAAATTCAAATTCTTTAAGCGAGTAAGGTTGCAGATGGTATTCGGTAAGTTAACTAAATTGTTTCCTTCAAGAATCAAAGCCTCTAAGGTGGCCAGCCTCCCAATTTCACTGGGCAGATGCGACACATCACAATGTGACAAATACAACTTCTTCAAGCGGGTAAGGTTATAGATACTATCCGGTAAGGTACTCAAATTATTTCTACCAAGATCCAAAGTCTCCAATGAGATCAAATTCCCGACTTCATTTGGTAGACATGATAGATTGCAGTTTTCCATGCTCAATTCTTTTAAGCAACTTAAGCCAAGTACAGGGGAAAATGACAAACCAATCGAATCCACTCTCTTTGTTATGAAATTCCAAGATGAGAGGAATGGGGATAGTGATTTAGATAGCTTGATTCCAGAATATTTTCCAAGCATGGAGCAGCCAGAGAGATCAAGATTTTCAAGAGTTTTCAACATCCAAATGCTTGAGGGAAGCTTTTGAAGTTTTTTACAGTTCTTCATATCTAGAACAACAAGTTTTTTGAGAAATCTAATAGAATCATCAACCTCTACCAACCTTATGCAATCATTAAGCAACACTTCCTGAAGATTGTTGAGTCCAGAGAAGTTAGGGGCTCTGGTTAGGTAATAGCAATGACTGAGGTAAAGGAATTTCAATTTACCCAAGATCTGTCCAAAAGAAAACAAGAACCATTAATTTTCATGTAAAATACGATGCTAGCAGTGTCTTGAGTGAGAAAAATAATGGAGCAAGGCATGATGGGCTGGATTGCATAAGTCTATGGGCTGGTATTAATTGGTTGAGTTTGGAGAAGTCAGGGATTCTAGCTAGGTAATAGCAATGCTAATTTTAACACCGTATACAATTTGAGGGTTATTGAAAGAGAGAGAAGAAGAATGTTGTTACCTTGGTTCCCTTCCATACTTGTTTTAGGCAACTATGACACAAGTCAAGAGTAACCAAATTCTCCATATATAATTTTGATGGGATGCATCTCAAAGGGAATCCATTCCAGCATAGCCAAAGTAGCCTTTTGGAGATATGTTCATAACCTACACTCAAGTTAACGTAATTGAGATGAAGTAGCCATAATTTGTTCATCTTTTCAAATGCCCTTGGATTCACTTCGATGTTATTCACCTCAGCAAAGTTTAGGAAAAGCCCTTCAACTGCTTCAGTTCCCTAATACAAAAACCCAATGCACCGTGAGGAACAAAGTTTATCTTGGTGAGAAAACAAAATATGAAGGAAGTTATGGTTGTGTCTATCAATACTAACCATGAGAACTAAGAACGCACACATATATTTGGAATTCTGGTAGTAATTAAACATAAAATATTAATTAAAAGTCATGGAATTTGGACCTCACCGTTCCATTTCTCAACACTTCAAGGGCATCCTCTTTGTACCACAATCGGCTACGCCTCCCTGGCTCCTTAACAGATTCTTGTCGGACAATTTCTCTGCCCATGTCTCTAAGCAAATCATGCATCAGAAACTCATTACAGGGCCCATATTTTATGAGACATCGATCGGTCAGAATCCGAATCCCAATCGCAGCGAAAAAATTACAGCCTTCAAGTTTTTTTACTGTAGAAACTCCATATGTTTGAGCAAAAAAACATGCCATATCTAGGAATAACTCTTTCACTTCATCACTGAGTGCATCAAAACTCATTTTAAGTTTTGCTTGAATATCAGCATGAGGGATTTTTTTCAATTTTGATATTGCACTTTTCCATTCAGGCATGCTCTTGCCATACAAAAAGGAACCCAAAACTTCAAGAGCTAATGGAAGCCCTCCAGCATAGGCCATGACTTGATCTGAAAGGTCCAAATAGTTGTCTTTGGGATGGTCTTCCTTAAAGGCATGCCAACTTAAGAGTTCCAGAGATTCACTCCTATTTAACTCCTTTGGTGCATATATCTCATCCACTTGAAGCAAATTTAGCAAAGATGAATCTCTCGTTGTTATGATAATCCTACTTCCAAAACCAAAGGAATTTCGATCTATTGCTAATGCTTTCAATTGCTGGACATTATCAACATCATCAAGAACAAGAAGAACCTTTCGACATAAAGCTCTTCGTTTTATAACCTCAATTCCTTGATAGGAATTTCTAATATTGTGGATTCCGTTTCTGCATATATCTGAAAGAATTTGCTCTTGTAAAGCAACTAGACCATTCGGTTGCTTTGAAGTTTCTGCAACATTCGCAAGAAAACTGCTACTTTCAAACATATGTCGGATGAGATTAAACTGTTTCATAGCAATTGTAGTCTTACCAATTCCACCAATCCCCCATATTCCAACAATGCAAACATTACTAGATTCCATCCGCAAAAGAACATTGAGTTCTTGCAGACGAGACTCCATTCCAACTTGGTGGTCTGCAACATTTAGATGTCCAATATCTAATCTATTTCCGACCTCTTCAACGATTTTCTGAATTAACTTTGCTTCATCCCTGTGAATTGCACATAGAATAGAAGAGACAAAAAGAATTAAGCCTTTAGCAGATTTAGAAGAACCATAACTACATACCGAGCCATTCTAATGTAATGTGACTCTGACCTACAAACGTAAATAATAGAACAAATGTAAGCTTTCAACATCTTTCTATGATTAGCGGCATGCATACAGAAAGGTTGAAGTAAGTCTAAGGCTTACTCTTACTCTTACTTAGAATTTCATCCTTTTGGCTTCTTAAAAGTGCAAAATAAGGTTTTCCACGGATATCTTCTGAGCCATCAAACAAACGAAACTCTTGTTGGTGAAAAAACTGTATAACTTGCGGAAGAGGATATAAATGGAGAAGATAAATGGTTGCTTTAAGGCACGTCAAAGACTTTGTTCTCAAGACCATATTTGCCCCCCAATCCGTGAGAATTTGGTGTGCACTGGGTGAACCGCTAAGCCATCTCTAAGATACAATGAAGCCCAGTCTTAGGATTGTTGTTGGACTGCATCATGCATGAACAACGAGAGACCAGAATGCCTTTGGATTTTGCGAGTCCGCCAAGAAAGGATGTAAATCCAGGGAGAGAAATCTAGAGAGAACTTCCTAATTCTCATCTATCTTATTATCCCAGTTGGTGGAACCCCTAGCCTCTGTATAGGCACAGGATTGTGAACACTTACCACTAGTCACACCAAATTATTTAAACCACTGTGACCATCACGAACAATCACAACATTTAAATCCAATGGTCACTTATATTCATATAACCTGAATGGACACACCTTTTGGATTTAAATCTAATAATCACATCTATCGATCTAGCCTGAATATACACACTTTTAGGATTAAAATCAGGGAAAATTTCATATTAGTACCTGACCTTTCATGCAAATCACACATAACTACCTGACCTTGACGAAACATCACATAAACACCTAATGTATTAAAAAACTCATCAATTAAACCATGCCGTCAACCTTCGTCCAAAAACAAACGGAAAATATGTTTCCCTCTCCAGTTTTGCTGCGAAACAGATTTTTTTTTGCACATTTTTTGTGGAGCCCATTTTTGGGTCTCACACAAATGATCTGATCCGTTCATTAGTTCTAAAATATTTTTTTCGAGCGATTTGCAAAAAATCAACTCCATCGGATGAATGGAAATGTTTGATCCAATAGTTACAATTTTTAATTTAAAATTTTGAATAAAAAATTGTAAGATTGGATACACTTATATTTATCCGATGGAGCTGATTTTTCACGGGGTCAAGCAAAAAAATATTTTAAAATTAATAACTATATCAGATTATTCTTTGACACCTAAAAGTGGGCCCCACACAAAATTTGTGTAATGCTAAGAGAAGTGTTTGGATAAAAAAAAGTTAAGTGTCTTTGTTCAAATTTCTTTCGCATTTGTTACTTTTGGGTCAAAGTTTTATGACTTATCGATTCGTCTTGATGAAAGAAATTAGAAAAGTATAAAGTTTTTATTGAAACTCATAATATTTTGAATAAAGACACAAAAAATAAGTCAAAAAGCTATCAAAAAATTAGGAGTTTCAATCAAAATTTTATACCTTTTTGATTCCTCTCATTGAAATGAATCAATAGTTGCAAAGGTTTGACCCGAAACTAAAAATGTGATTTTTTTTCAATAAATACAAAAAGGTTACTTTTTTTTTATCCAAACTCACCTGTAGTATTACATAGATTTTTTGTGGGGCTCACTTTCGGATTCCAAAAGATGATCCGATCTGTTCATTAATTTTAAAATTATTTTTTGCATGACGTTGTAATAAATTAGCTCCATCGCATAGATATAAGTATTTGATCCAATCTTACAACTTTTTATTCAGAATTTTAATATGAAATTTTGAATAAGAAGTTATAAGTTTGGATCAAACACTTACCTTTATCGGATGGAGCTGATTTTAGAAACGTCGCTTGAAAAAATATTTTAGAAGTAATGAACGGATCGAATCATTTGTGTGGGACCCAAAAATGGGCCTCACAAAAATCTGTGGAGAATTCTGTGCAAAAAAATCTATTTGGTAGCAAAATTGGAGAGAGAAACATGTTTTCCGTTTGTTTTTAGACGGAAGTTGACAGCAGGGGTGTAATTGATGAGTTCTTTGATATGTCAGGTGTTTATGTGATGTTACGTTAAGATCAAGTGTCTATGTGTGATTTGCGTGAAAGGTCAGGTGCTAATATAAAATTTTCCCTTAAAACCATTCACAAGCAATCCCATTTAATATTCATCAAGTATTTCGAAAATGTTACTACAACTTTTATGCAAATTCTCTCATCTGGTTCTGTATGATATGAAATTTGTCAGTGTTGACCAATTTTCACGAGCAGCATAGGTGACTCTATTGAAACTCTGTAACTGTAGGTAGAATTCCACATGCACACCGATCAAAATGACTGTTACCGGTGCCACTTTTGGTTATTTTCATGAACATATTAAAACGGCTGAGGAAAATACCCGTTGTCCAACTTTGGCAAGTCCCAGCCTGATAAGTTGGAAATCTGAGTAAGCGCTTCCTTCCACTTCTCCACCTTGCTACCCGGACTCTGATCTTTAAAACGCTCCGCATATTTGTCGAATGCTTCTGCAAGACTCCCCTTTTGCGCTCGCACATCTGTTGGCCCAACGCCATGGAAGATAGGAAAAACAACTTGTTGCAAGGTCTTCCAGCACTCCATGATCTTCACAAGTTCGTCAAGGCACCACCCTGACGCGGCATAATTTCTCGAGAGAACGACAAGTGAAATTCTTGAGTCCTCAATTGCTTTCAGTAGCTCGTAACCAATATCCTCTCCTCTATTGAGGTTTGTGTTGTCCCTAAACGTATGAAAACCGTGTCGCTCTAAAGCTGCTAGAAGATGGCTGGTAAAGTTGTTGCGGGTATCGGTGCCGCTGAAACTCAAGAAGACATCATATCTGCGTTGTGGTGGGATAGGGGAGGAAGAAGAAGAGGGTTTTTGCGCCCAAGCAGAAGCCATTTAAAAAGCTCAAAGTTGAACGAAAGGTTGCAGACTTTATGGCTCTTTTAGGTGAACCGTGAATTGTTTAGTTATAGGAGATTCATACCCTGGAAAAAGAAAAGGTTCAAGAATAGATAATAAGATATTCTTCTCTCCTTTCACCATTCTATACCATGAACGAAAGTTTGTAGACTTTATGGTTCTTATAACCTATTGGTTCTTTTGATATTGGCCGAGAGAGAGAGCGCCTCATACTGGCCGAGTCCTATAAGATTATTTGCAAAATTGTTCTTAGCTAACAAACCATTGAGAGGCGTAACATAGGCATAACAAACATAACATAGGGGCGTAACCAAAACCATTGAGAGGCAAAACCTAAGCGTAACCGTGCATACCATATGCATGCTATCATAACATAGGGACGTAACCAAATCCATTGAGAGGCATAACCTAAGCGTAACCGTGCATACCATATGCAATCCTACCATCGAAGGGCATAACTTGATCATCGAAGGGCATAACTTGACCATTGAGAGACATAATCCAAAACCTTTGAGAGGCGTAACGTATTTAGTTATGCCGGGTGTGGTCCGGATTTTTTTTCCAATTGCATCCCACCGATAAAATAAAATAAAAAATTGCATTCCGGAAGGTGCATGCATGGTCTAGTCCAGTTCGGCAGTTGAATTCAGTAGGTATGCTTTCTAAATAATTTTAGTAATGGACCGTCTCCTTAGACCATGGACCAAGCTCAAAGATGATTGAGTAAGAGAGGGGGAAAATCTGGTTAAAGAAAACACATAAAAATATCTTGTTCTCTCTCAACTCTCACCTTCCCATATGATGTGACCCAATTATAAGAATTAGGTGATAAAAGCTACTCCTTTGATATGTGACCATTGACCAAGTTCCTTGGAAAAAAAAAAAAAAAACGACATGTGACTAAGTGGTTAAAGCCTGGGATTTGGAAATTTGCTTCCTTCCATGTCTTAGGTTGTTCTAGGTGTTATTAGCAGAACCAATCTATACGAGCTTTGTCACGGCTTTAAATGGACCGTCTCATATTAATGGAGGGTGTGATTCGTCCAAAGAATCAATTGAGGTGCGCATAAACTTGTTCGTGTTAGTGATCGATCCTAAAAAAAAACTAATCAGTGTTGCAATGTAGCTATCTCTCTTTCTCTCTCAAGGGATAAATCAATAAACAACGATTAAAAGCAATACTCTTTCTCACTATTCAAAGCATAGCCTATGTTCGATTCATGATAAAAGGCCTGCTATTTCTTTCCATGAAGAGCTTATAGAAGAAAACATCATCAAGAACACCGTGCAAATCGTTTCAAAAAAAGAAAAGTGTGCAAAATTAATAAGAGAGATCTGCAAATATATTCAAGAAAGTATTTCCCGCAATCGCAGCCGTGGTTGAAGTTAAAAGCAAAGAGTTTTTGTCTTGGGAAACATCTGGTACAGTAAAGAGGAAAGAGAGGAGGAAGTAATAGCGGTCAGTGGCCGTCGTTCTGTTGGGAGAAACGCGTATAGACTAGTACAAAGAAGAGAATAGAGTGGAAAACCTGGTTTGTCTGTTTTTTGTTGGTAGTTGGGGTAGAGGGAAAAACACGTTGTTCGACAGGGAACTAGGGAAGGGGAAATATCACACCGCATTTTGTGTGAAAATTCTCAGTATGAATCACCAATGGCGTAGCCAAAAATTTGAACCTGTGGGCCACCGATGCGATTTTCTTGTGGAAACAAATGTCTATCTCATTTTCAAGAATCTAACACAACTTAAGTTTCTTTTGAACTATTTCTTCAAGATTCTTATTGGAAAAAGTGTTTTTAACTTTCATATATTTTGTTAAAGTAGCTACGAAGAAAAAATACAATTTGTTTTTTGGTTTTTAGTGCTATACAAATCATCTTCAATACGAATTGAGGGGAGTTATATTGATAGATTTAAGAAAATAAATAGACGAATAAGGGAGAAGGTGAAAATGATTCTCACTTGACATGCATTTTGTGATGAGATAATGATTATTATCTGTGTTTACGTGGTAGGAGTAGTATAGAGGAAAAAGTTTAGTCAATGGAAGCTTGCTTGTGATTATTTAATAATTTAATGATCGTGGGGTACTGTCACGTGATTTTCCAAAACCCTTTTTCTATTACATATTTGGGGGAGACTCATATATTAAGTCTTGAGTTCGCCGTTCAAAAAAAAAAAAAAAAAGTCTTGAGTTCCACACTAATATGTTGTGGAGAAGGGTATTAGAGCATCATGTGGCGGTGCCCCAATAACACTCAATAATCTTTTCTTGTTTGAAAATATAGTGGTAACATTTCTAACACGTAATTTACACGTGTGAAAGAAAAGAAAAATAGTGGGGGATGTGCCCCACGGCTCCCACTGGTCCTCACATAAACCCGCCACCAGTACTATCACCTAGTTATGATGCACTCAGGAGTGGTTAGGCTTAAAAAACCACTTGGATTGTTATTTTGTTTTTATTAAAAAAATTGCCGTTGTTAATTTTCTAGCATCAAATTTGTGTGGATTATTATTAGTTCATCTT
Source organism: Rhododendron kiyosumense (assembly GCA_019656275.1). Lineage (NCBI taxonomy): Eukaryota > Viridiplantae > Streptophyta > Magnoliopsida > Ericales > Ericaceae > Rhododendron > Rhododendron kiyosumense. The sequence goes on along the minus strand of BPLS01000279.1, from coordinate 51,413 downwards.
AGATAAGTAAAAAATCGACTATTATTTTTCCAAATACAAGATAGAATGAGCAACGAGTAACTTCTATTTTTAAATAATCACAATTCCTTAAAACAAAGTCTTAAAAAATTACTATCACTTATTTTCAATCAAAATATTTTTTTCTATCCATTGAAAGAGCTATTTTGATGACAAAAGGGTATATTTTTTATCAATAACCTTTTTTTTACTCGTTGAAATCATAAATGACAAATTTATTACTCTTTGTTTACAAAATTAGAATTAAGAGCTTTTCATTATAAAAAAAAGAAGGTAAATTTGCTCAACGGCTTGCCTTTCTTTTGTTCATGGCCATTTCTCATTTGTGAATCGAGCATTTATTATTAAGGAAAACATGAGGGTAACCTTTGAGTAATATATTTACATACTTTTTGGTATTTGCTTTCGCAAATGCAAAGCAATAATTTTATGTACAGAAGTTTGTGTGCAAAGCATTATTGTTTTTTTCTTTTCTTTTTCCTTTTTCCGGTTCTTTTCTCCATAAGCAGCTAAGCACAAAAGGTTGGGTTGGGTTCCAGATTAATGC
>BPLS01000279.1:976-35848 GCA_019656275.1 Rhododendron kiyosumense | reverse complement strand
AGAGAAAATAAATAAGCAGAGACACCAAAATCAAGCAGAGAGCATTGAGAGTATCTCACAGAATCGCCGAGGTTGGAGTTAAGCAAAGAGCTGTTGCGTTGTCTTCCTTTGTGGGAGAAAAGCAAGATTCCCTGTAACAACGTATGACGAGAGGTTACATGGGAAACATTGATCTGATACAGTAACGTTGACGGGTTTTGCAGAGGAAGTGGAGGGACAAAACGTGTAGTTTTCTACTAATCTATATTACGGTTGCAATAACGGGTGGACTTCTGTAAAATGTTACTTTACCTCTTAAACACCGGGGCAGGGGGGTTGTGGTTTTGAGAGTGCTCTTAATCAGTTGTTTATTTTCAGGAGTACTATGTTTTAGGTAACTTTTAAGTTGCGTGAATGTGCTGTGAAAAAAAAGTTGTTCCAATTAAGTTGTTAGATGTTTTCGAAAGTGAATACATCGGTAAGTATCATTTTTAAATTTGTAGTGACGAAACTGCGCAGATGAACAATTTCATCCCTACGAATCAAGAAGTAATACTTACCGATATCCATTGAAGATGATTTTTTACAGGACTCCATAAAACAATATTTTAGAATTTATGGATATTTTTCTGAATTTTTTTGAGACCCGAAATAGGCCTTATATAAAATGTAGTGTAACATGTAGTGTAACTATGTAGTGTATGTAGCATCTCTCATTGTTTTATACTCCTAGCTATGACGGATCAAATGGCTAAGGCCAATGGTAAGCAGGGGAGGGAGAAACGCGACTTTCCCAGCAGTCGGGATTTGACAAATTGGACAGAAATGAGAAGCTAGCTAGCTAGTCTTGCGTACAAATGGAATAGTAAGTACTACGCATTAATAGTCCTACCAGTCCGTCGACCATAATAGTCTTTGATTGTAGAGTAAATTACAGTAAACCTCCCTCAACTAATCCGTATTTTCACTTAACCCCCTCCGACTACAAAATCCAACAGTGTGCACCCTCTAACTATCCAGAATTGACACTTAACACCCTTTTGTTAGGTCTCCGTAGGAAAAATGCACCGACGGCCGTCTCCGGCCACCGGGCGGCCGATCCGAGCCGTCCAAAAAATTTAAAAAAAAAAACCCGAGTGGGCTAGTGTAGGAATCAACGGCATCCGACGTGCGTAGGTGCTCGATCTAAACACCTCATTTAAATTCTTGGGGTGTTTGGATCGAGCACCTACGCACGTCGGATGCCGTTGATTCCGGCGCAAGCCCACTCGGTTTTTTTTTTTTAAATTTTTGGACGGCTCGGATCGGCCGCCCGGTGGCCGGAGATGGCCGTCGGTGCATTTTTCCTACGGAGACCTAACAAAAGGGTGTTAAGTGTCAATTCTGGATAGTTAGAGGGTGCACACTGTTGAATTTTGTAGTTGGAGGGGGTTAAGTGAAAATGCAGGTTAGTTGAGGGGGGTTTACTGTAATTTACTCTTGATTGTATTTCAACCATGGTGGCCGAGTTGATAGGCATCGTATATCCAATGCATAAGATGGATGGTCAAATCTCATTTACAATAACTAACACTAATTTGAAAGAAAAATGACGGTCAATTACGTATTTTGATAATTAATAACCGTCGATAACATTTTCAGTATTAACAAATGTTCTTAACTTGTCCTTAGCGGGCATTAATTATCAAAATACGTCTTGAGCCGTCAATTTCCCTAATTTGAATGTCTCGGGCAGTGGCGATGCTACTCTTCCGGTGGCGGGGGAGAAAAAATAAACTACTATGACTATTCTAATTATTTTTCTAAAGTTATAAATGACCCCATCAAAATTTGAGGTGACATCACACTAGATGATTTTTCAATCTTTGAAACCGGCAAAAAGTTCCGAAAGAAGCCAAAAGGAAAGGCTAAAACCCATTTGGTCTCATCACACTAGATAATTTTCAAATCAAATCTACATAATACAAAACGAAAGGCTAAATAAAACCCATTTGATGGTGTACCACACTAGATAAATTTCCAGTCTTTGAAACCCACCAAAATTAAATCGAAAAAAAAACCAAACCAAAGAACTACAGTAATAAAAATCAGTTCTATTTACTTTACGCAGTTCCCTCATCGTCCATTCATCGCGTAGTTGATCGGAATCCTCGCCAGTTTTTTGTCGCCTACCTCTTGCAGATTTAGCATCCGGCACTCTTACAAATTCTAGTGTTTGCTTCTGTGATTTGATTTGAGTATTCTAGCGTTTGGTAGGATTAATTAATTAAATGCATAAAATTTGAGTTGGGATTGGGAAAGTACTGTTATTTAAATAGATACATATATAAGAATTATTAAATCAAATAAAATCTTTCAGGTCTAAATTCGTGATTAAAATCAATATTTTACTAAATTAACAGAGATGGTTAATGATCAAGTGAGTTGCAACGGACGGTTTCGATTAACCTGGTCGGTCGGATTCGGATTCGGGTTCAGGTTCAGGTTTTGGTTTTTTTTTTTACGCTTGGTCTCGGTATTGGGCCATTTGTTGCCCTAAATAATTAGGAAAAATGACGACTAAGGACGTGTTTTGATAATTAATACCCGCCAAAGACATTTTCATCATTAACAAATATTCTTAACATGTCTTTAGTGGGTATTAATTATCAAAACGCGTTCTGGGCCGTAATTTTCCCAAATAATTATGTTTTATATGGACTGGTCCTGGATATAGGCATGGGGGCCATTTGGCCTGCTGGAACATGGAAAATAAACAGGCTAACAGCCCACAATAATTGAAAAATAAAAAAAAACGGCCTAGAAAACATAAAATTCAGCCCAAAGAAAAACGACCCAAAATGAACGGCCAAACCCGCCAATCCGTCCGAACCCGACAGAATCAACCCGAAAACAATTCGGTCGGAGCCCGACCAGTTAATCGGTCGGATTAGGATGAGTAACTTGCAATCCGACAAAAATGTTGGGTCGGGTCCAAACCGACCTGAATTCGACCAAATCCAACCGATGGACAGCTCAAATTACTTACAAAGTATAACAAGGGAATTGATTTTCACATTTCTCTTTTTATTTTAGCATTATCTTTTTTGTCTTTTAGAAAAAAAAAAACGCACACTTTCAATACTAAAAAATAAAAAAAGACAATGTGGATATTAAAAAAGAGAGTGTGAAAATCAATTAGTTTGTATATTCTACAAATCATTTTTAAGTTCATTACTCTACTTTAGTTTGTTTGAGCATGATTTGATCAGCCTTAAATTTTTCTTTTATGTGGCTCGAGTCTCGACCTACTAGGTGAGACAAACAAATGAATAACTGAAAAATAAAATTGAACTGGGATGAACTTCAAGCATAATAGTACTCATTCTTTTAGTTGTGTTTTGTTTTCGGTGCAATAGTTTTTTTTTTTTTTTTTCAATGGAATTTCTTATATGAAATTTGACTTGCACATGCTATATGCATGGAACGCCCCGAATTTTTGGGAACGTTAATTTAATAAATTTCTAACATTTATTAAATACAAAGTCATTACAAACTAAATTCTTCTTAAATTCAGATTTCATTTTAATAAATATGATAGGAAGGGCACTAAGGTAAATCTACTCTTTGCGTTGTTCTTCTTCCTCGGCAAGTCTCTGATCAACACCGTTTGTTTCGGGTAACGAAGTGGAGTAATACAACTTGAACCCTAACCCACCCCGATAGTTTTTTTTAAATTTTTTTCTCCCAAACCCAACCCAGTACCCAAAAAATTGATGAAAATTCGTTCCTAATTGGAACGGGGCCAATTACCATCCCTAGAACAAACGAGTAGTTCCAATTTATATTATGGTTGACTTCTATAATAATGCTACTTTGCATCTAACAAAAGAAAATTGGGCTCTTAATCAGTTGTTTTATTTTATTTTTTATGTTTTAAGTTGCGTGAATTGGTATAATACCAATCCTTTTTTTCTCTTCAGAATCTATATAGGAGTTTTTTCTTAGATGAATATACACGTTTATTTGGAAAATGTTCATTTAGTTATTTATACTTTTTGACGTAAAGTTTTTTTAAGGTCCCCTTCGAAATTCGCCTTAGGCACACCAAAGTATTTTTAGCGTGCAAGAATCTGTATTACAAAATTCGGTACGGGCACATTGTTGAGTATACATTCCAAACTTGCTACCCATACGTGGCCTCGACTAATTTCTTGGACTAAACTTCAAGTAAAAAAAATACTAAGAAAAGAATTATTATTGGTAAAAGGAAAAGAAAGAATCTTAAGTGCTACTTTGGTGTTCACGAGGTTAAAAATACTTTCACGAGATTTTTTTAAAGAAAAAAGGCGACAATCCTACGACATTATACAAAAAGACCTACAAGAAAACGTTGGATCCCTTGTACCAAACTTATACTAAATCATTTTGTCCCTGTAATTTTTCTTGTGTTTTTTCGATTGGCATCTCTGTATTGTCCTCATCATCCTCATAAATGAGATTAATCCCACACTTCTTCACTGTCAACCACGGCACCTGTGATATCTGAATCTCCAATTCATCCCCGCCATGTATTTGTCCGCAATCTGACGGGACATAAACGAGTATCATCTGATCTTGATCTTGATGTGCATTGAAAGTCGAGAAAATGAACTCTGCGTTACGGATAATCGATATTAGATAATCTACACATCCACGATCTTCGTGAGTCCTGAAAACTATGCAAAAAGAGCAGCCCAGTATTCGCCGAGTTACCAGAGGCGGCACCACAAGAGAGAATTTTGACCCTGTATACTGGAATTGGAACCAATTGGGAACCTCATCCCCTAAAAGAGTAATAGTGATAATTCGCTCGAATGCAGACGCAGCAGACCATTCCTGTTCCAACAGATCATGCATTAGTTGAGTACAAATTAAATTTCTTTTTTCTTGACAGGATTCAAAAATAAAAATTCAACAGAAGCTGATATATACTAGCAGTTATATTGATGCAAAATATGCTTTAAATTCCTAGTGGTTCTTTTAATATTTCTGTTATCCCACTCTGAGAGAGAGAGAGAGAGAGAGAGAGAGAGAGAGAGAGAGAGAGAGAGAATTATACCCTGTTTTTTTTATCCCGAGAGAGAGACTGGTCCATTCTTTCCATAACCTTATTTGCAAAATTGTTCTTGGCTATCGTATTGCATCCCAGAAGGGACATAGTCAGTCCTCCAGCTTGCCAGTCCAACTCAGTAGGTATGCTTTCTAGTAATGCGCAGTAGCTTGCATCCATAGTGCGTAAACTTACCGAAAGCTCTGGAAGTGATTGGAGCTTTCCACAGTTCCTCAAGATGAGACTTTCCAAGCTAGCTGGAAGCTCTGGAAGTGATTGCAGCCTTCCACAATTACTCAAGTAGACCCTTTCCAAGCTAACAAGGTCAGTGAAACTATTTGGTAGGCTAAAAACATTGTTCCCTTCGAGATTCAAATACATTAATGAGCTCAACATTCCAATTCGATCAGGCAGATGGGACAAATTGCAGTCCTTCAAATCCAAGTCGCTCAAGAAAGCAAGGTTACAGAAACTATCTGGCAAGGTAAGTAAATTGTTTCGTCTAAGATTCAAACTTTTCAATGAGATCAACCGCCCTATTTCGCCTGGCAGATGGGACACATCACAGTCTGACAAATTCAAATTCTTTAAGCGAGTAAGGTCGCAGATGCTATCTTGTAAGGTGGGCAAATTGTTTCCTCTAAGATCCAAAGTTTCCAATGAGATCAAATTCCCGACTGCATTTGGTAGACATGATAGATTGCAGTTTTCCATCCTCAAATCTTTTAACCAACTTAAGCCAAGTACTGGGGAAAGTGACAAACCAATAGAATCCACTCTCTTTGTTCTGAAATTCCAAGATGAGAGGAATGAGGACTGTGATTTAGCTGGTGATCCTTTGAGTCCAGAAAATTTTCCAAGCATGGAGCAGTCAGAGAGATCAAGACTTTCGAGAGATTTCAACATCCAAATGCTTGAGGGAACCTTCCGAAGTTTTTTACAGTTCCTCATATCTAGGACAAGAAGTTTGTTGAGAAATCTAATAGATTCATCAACCTCTACCAACCTTATGCAATCATTAAGCAACAGTTCCTCAAGATTGTTGAGTCCAAAGAAGTTAGGGGTTTCAATCAGGTGATAGCAATGACTTAGGTAAAGGAATTTCAGTTTGACCAAGATCTGTTCAAAACAGAACAAGGAACGTTAATTTTCATATAACACAAAATCTGCGGGTGTTTGAAAAAGGAATAAATGTCGCACCTTGGTTCCGTTCCATGCTTTTTTCAGGCTACTATAGCGCAAGTCAAGAGTAACTAAATTCTCCATATGCAGGGTTGATGGCAAACATTTCAATGGGAAACCATTCCAACATAGCCACATTAGTCTTCTGGAGATATGTTCGTAACCTTCCTTAAGATGAACATAATTGAGATGAAGCAGCCACAATCTGTTCATCTTTTCAAATGCCTTTGAATTTACTTGGACCTCATTCGGCTCATGAAGGTTTAGGAAGAGGCCTTCAACAGCTTCAGTGCCCTGATACAGAAAAAGCCAGAGGATAATGAGTAAAAAAGTTCACCTTGTTGAGAAAAAAAATGTTTATTCTAAGATAGTTAAGTTCATGTTTATATACCCTCAGATTACAGCTTCAGTGCACTGATACGGAAAAAGCCAACAGATAATGAGGAAAAAAGTTCCAACTTGTTGAGAAAAACAATATGTTTATTCTAAGACAGTTACATTCATGTCCATGCACTCACAGAATTACAAACCCAACATATTAACTGTGAGAATTGAGAAAGTGCCTTGAAGTAGTTAAATTAAATATCATATATCTATAAAAGTTTCATGTCTATGGAGCTCACCGTGCCATCTCTCAGCACTCCAAGGGCATCCTCGTGATACCACAGTCTGCTCCGCCTCCCTGGGTCCTTAACAGATTCTTGCCGTACGATTTCTCTGCCCATGTCTCCAAGCAGATCATGCATCAAAATTAGGGTAGGGTGATATTTTATGAGACACCGATCAGCTAGAACCTGAATCCCAATTTCTGCAAAGCAGTTGCAGCTTTCCAGTATTTTTACCGTAAAATTTCGATCTGTTCCAACAAAAAAACATGCCACATCTAGGAACAACTCCTTCAATTCCTTACTTAGCGAATCAAAACTTATCTTAAGTTTTCCTTGAACATCATCATCAGGGATTTTTCTTAATTTCTCTATTGCACTTTTCCATTGAGGTATGCTCTTGCCACAGAAAAAGGGACCCAAAACTTCGAGAGCTAATGGAAGCCCTCTAGTATAGTCCACAACTTGGTTTGAAAGGTCCAAATGGTCTTCTGTAGGATGGTCTTCCTTAAAGCACAGCCAACTGAAGAGTTCAAGAGATTCGTCCTCGTTCAACTTCTCTGCTGCATATATCTCATCCACTTTAAGCAAATTTAGTGAAGAAATATCTCTTGTTGTTATGATAATCCTGCTTCCAAAACCAAAGGAATCTCGATCTATGGCTAATGCTTTTAATTGTTGGGCATCATCCACATCGTCGAGAATAAGAAGAACCTTACGACAGAAAGCTCTCCGTTTTATAACCTCAATTCCTTGATGAAAATTTCTTAAGTTATGAGTTCCACTTCTGAGTATATCCGAAAGAAGTTGCTCTTGTAAAACAACCAGCCCATCCGCTTGCTTCGAAGTTTCTCTAATATTTGCAAGAAAAGTGCTACCTTCAAACTTATGTCGGATGAGATTATATAGCTTTTTAGCTATTGTTGTCTTACCAATTCCACCCATCCCCCATATAGCAACAATGCGAACACCATCTGTTTCCATTTTCAGCAACAACTTGAGTTTTTGAAGGCGAGACTCTAGTCCAATTTCGTGGCATGCAACATGTAGAAGTACAATATTTAAGTCATTTTGGACCTCTTCAACGACTTTCCGAATTAGATGTGCTTCATCACTGCAAATTTTTATATACTATTAAAATAACAAAAAAAAAGCAAATCCTTTACCAAACATAGAAAAGCCATGGTACTAGAACCATGTTACGTTTGGCAAAAACATAATCTTAGGTGAGGTTGTGAGAACCCTTTGGCCAAGAACCATGCACAACAAAGGCTTGATCCTAGTCCAAATTTCTATCTGTTGGTGAGAACAACCATCAAATAAGCCAAAGTTCTAAGCAAATTCACACATCTGGTGCTGCGGCATTTCAAGCTTGATGGACAGACAGGTTTTAAAATACTTTTAAGAGCAACATACACCATATCATAATAAACTTCGAAAGTGCAGTCAAATTTAAACTTGCATCCCTAAATAAAGTGTCAAAGAGGTTTGAGGAAAATACCCATTGGCCACCTTTGGCAAATCCCAACCAGACAAATTGGCAACCTCAGTGAGGGCTTCCCTCCACTTCTCCACCCTGCCACCTGAACGCTCTTTAAGACGCTCTTCGTGCTTGGCAAATGCTTCTGCCAAACTCCCCTTCTGCGCCCTCACGTCGGATGGCTCAACGTTATAAAAGATAGGCAGAACAATCTGTTGCAAGGTCTTCCTGCACTTCATGATCTTCACAAGTTCATCAAGGCACCACCTGGATGAGGCATAATTTTTTGAGAGAATGACCAGCGAAATTCTTGACTCCTCAATTGCTTTCAGAAGTTCATAACCAATATATTCTCCTCGGTTGAGCTTTGTGTCATCTCTGAATGTATGGAAGCCATGTCGCTCTAAAGCGGCTAAAAGATGACTGGTAAAATTGTTGCGGGTACCGACGCCACTGAAACTCAAGAAGACGTCATATTTGAATTGTGCTGAGATGGAGGAGGAAGAGGAAGAGGAAGAGGCTTCGTTTGCCCAAGCAGTCTCCATGGACCAAGCTCAGAGGTGAATTATAGATTGATGTAGACTTATGCCTTCCAAGAGACAAGGGGTAGCCTTGTATACTTCTTTTCTTGTTAGGTGACTTGCTTGATTATAGGAGATTCATACCCCTGGGAAAAAAAGAAGAAGGTTCAAGAATAAGATATTCTTCTCTCCACTATAACCATTCTATATCATGACCAAAGTAAAAACAATTGATTATAACTAACAGGGCATTGGTAAGATTAAACTATTTTGAATGAAATTTAATACTCTCTCTCTCATTATTCAGATAGCAGGGTTCCACCAACATAACAACACGTGAAAAGATTAAATAAGAAGACAACAAAATGAACAAACACATGTTATTGCTTTCCAATTTAATGAAAAAGAAGCTCAGCGTATCAGAAAGCCTCATTGAGAACAACGTACGGATAAGAGACATGCATATATTCTCATCAAATCCAAAACCTAAATAAAGCTCTCAAGATGCCAACAAATTTCAACCATAGACAAATACAAAGAATCAAAGTGAGTGGGGTGGTAGCCAAATTGATAGGCATCATATACCCATGCACGAGACCGATGGTCAGGTCAAATCTCACTAGAACAATAACTAACGACTAACACTAACACTTCTTGCATGTTCCAAAAAAAAAAAAAAAAAAAATACAAGAATCGAAAGACAAATCAAAGAAATTGATCTCCAGAAATTCCATAGTTATGTAACTTACACTGAGTTTACCCAGTAGTTCAAGAGGTCGATCAATAGCATCGTCGTCATTTTTTGTTGTCTGAAAAGGAGAAATATAGGTTAGATCGACAAATGGGTAAGGCAGAGATGAAGAAGGAAATCGATCAAATGGCTATGGCGAATGGTAGGGAAGGCGATTTTGACTTTTGTGGTCCATATTTGCAAATTGGAGAGAACTGTGAGAAGAAAAAGAAATTTGACGTCTTGGGCCAAAAAATACTGCTACCAGTCGGCAGTCGTACTCTTTTTTTTTTTTTTTGAAAATGTCATTCATTTCATACAAAACCCGAAGGTAGAACAGCTTTCATCAAAAAATACAAGAATGAACCAAAACTACCAAGACTTCGACACAGTCACCCCTGCAAAAGCAGGACCGACGAAACGCCTAGATTAGGAACCAATCTAGGTCTAGGTAGGAGAGAACCCCAAGGGATTCCCAGCTCAGACCCGCAACAAACAATAAGCACAGCTGAAATCTGAAAAAACAACTAAGAAACAACAAAAGAAAATACAGTTCTTCTACAGGAGCAAACACCAACTGGTTGATTCACCCATCGCGCCGAAGATCTGCACACTCCTCTGTTGGATCGCGCCGTTGAAACCGAACACATCCAGAATTGATTGCCACCGTCGCATACCGCCGGATCCAAGGAAGACTCCGACCAAAACACAGAGCACGGACAAAAGCTTTACACCATCCAAACCCACCAGATCTGGTAAAGCCAGATCGGTACACTAAGCCGGACTGGGGGAAACCCAACCGGAGAAAAGGCACAAAAGGCCCAGAAAACCTACCGAAAACCACTAGCCTCCTACCACTCGGCCACCACGATTATTACCACCACACCCTGATGCCGAACGACCACCCACTACCAAATCGGAAGAACAAAGAGGAGCCGGACTAAAAGGAGGCCAACTGCCCAAGGCCGGTGACCCACTTCGCCAGACAACACATCACAAAGCTCTCCACACTGGATAGGAGCCGAGAAGTAGAGGGCAGGAGGGGAAAAGAGGGGTGGGAGAGAGGAGGCGCGGGGGAGGAAGCGGGCACAGCCCCCAACCCTAGCTGCTGGGAAGAGTTTCTAGAGAGAGAGAGAGCAGTCGTACTCTTAGGATGCGTTTGGTTGGATTGAATGGAATGCAAATTGAAATGGAATTAAGAATGAAATAGAATGGGAGGAATTGGAACTGGAATGAGGATTCCCATTCTCATGTTTGGTTATGGATAGGAATTGGGACTGGATTGATCATTCACTTTCCAATTCCTATGTTTGGTATGCTAGAATCACGTCTCAATGGAATGAAAATTGATAAACACCCGTATTAAGCTAAATTATGCACATCTCCCAACAATAAAATATTACATAGAAGGTGTTACTAATTCAAATCTACTAGAAGGTGCTAAAATATGAGAATTCCCAACACTTCAATTTAAAAATCCAATGTATCTTCTTGAAAAAAAAAAATCAAATTAAAATAAAATAAATACACCAAGTAGTTCACTCCAAATCTCCCATAAGCAAAGTCTTCACAAAAACTTCTTTCTCCTTGTCTTTCAAGGAAAAGAAAAAAGCATTCATCACCTGATCATGAGCTATACCAAGCAAGGCTTTATGGCATTGAAGCACAGATATCTTTGAAAGCTTTAGAAGCCTGTCATTTATTTGGTCCCTCTTTTGAGCAATATCAAGATCGACACCGAGAGCTTGACTGAACTTATTAGTTGCTTCTTCAATCTTCAGCATGTCAAAGTGTGGGAAACTCCTATTCCTCCAATTAGCTACATCCTGATGGCTCTGAATCAACATGAAATAAGATAGAAACTCTTCAGTGCTACGTAAACATTCAGTAGGGATGGGTTGAACTACTGGTTTTTTGCTTCCTAAGAATATGAATGTAAGGGACAAACTTGTGAAACTAGCATACGGATAAAATTGCAACTAAGAAACAGCAAACATAATGTCAAAAGGCACAACTACAATATTTGTGATGCTGCACACGTACATAACTAATGTATAGGATGACCCCAACTCCTGTATTAACAGCTCCTAGTCGAATTGGTGAGTCCAGTACAAACCTACTAGCTAAAATCTGAATGCATGGAACCAGAACTAGCAACCGGATGAAGTTGCAACTAACAAACAGCAAATTAAAAGCACGGCAAGCCTACTATTGTTCTTGTAAAACACAAATGCAATCTGCCACTGCAGAAAGGGCATCAATTTAGAAACCAATGGCATAAAGAGTAGAACTGCTCCTGCAGAAAGGGCATCAATTTAGAGAGTAGGAATGTGTAAATGTGTTACCAAATCTGTCCAGTTCAAGAACTAGATTATAAGGCACTTTGATATCTTTGGGATTTCACCTCATTTCTCTCTTGCGGTCTGCAATATCAATAGTCTATGAAAGCCTTCCTCAAATAGGTACAAGACTAAAATCAATTTCACAGTTAGCAAATGGTGATCTAAACCAACACCTGTCTACACGTACAGAAACTGAACCACAATCTTTCATTTACGGGTTCAAGCACACAGGATTCAGAGCCTAATACATACAACCAGCCTACAACATGCACTCATGCAGTTAAAACCTATATCAATCAGTGCATGAAAACAGGTTAAAACCTATCAAAATATAAAGCAACATAATCAATTAATGACAGATGAGGAAAAAAATCTATTGACCGTTGTGCATGAAAACAGGTTAAAACCTATCAATCAATGTTGACCACTAGCAACTGGCCAACGATATGAATTGTTCGGCATCACACATAGTACAATAGTTCTGAAATAAACCATTCACATCGTACTTGTTTAGCTGCTTGTATGCACAATCTAGCACAAACATAATGGAGGGGGGGCGGGGCGGCTACATGGCAAATGAGAAATATCATCATTTCAATTATACTCTTGTACAAGCACATACCCCAATGCCCATTCTAAAATGGAGGTTGGAATTAATTTCGAGCCAAATTTTGTCCTGGGATTGGAAGAATCCCATCCCTACTAAACCAATCCTGCAACCAGGCATGCTTCTCGTACACTATGCTATCCTATACCATAGTCTCAGTTCCCAAACTGGCTATTGAATATCACCAAAGATATCCAAGCTGAAACACAAAATTTACAAGGAATCAACAACACAAAATATCCAATTTACCTTTCTATCAAACTATGGAGCAATCATCAAATCCTAAACCCTAGAAAATCATATTCACGGAGCCATATATGCAGATGAAACACAAGATACGAATCAGTTGGTTGAATCGCTAAACACAAGATACAAATCGTTTGATTCAAAGAAGTTTAGATCCGTTATCAAACTATGGATCAAGTCAACTACCAAACTCTAGAAAATCAAATAGCAACTTGAAAGAGAGGGAGAGAGAAGAATACTCACCGAAGATCGATCGATCAGACGAGAGAGGAAAGCTGATCAGATCGTCTTTTTTGTTGGAGGAGTGAGAAGCGAGAGAGAGATGGGGCAGAGTATTTTTCCCGACAAAACGACAAAATAAGAATAGGAATGGAATAACAATTCCTCTCTTTTTGAATGGAATCCATATTCTCTCGTTTGGGGGAATAGTATTCTTCTTGGAATAGTCATTCCTTCGTTTATTTGTGAACCAAACACAGGAATAGATATTCCATTGGAATAATAATTCCATTCCGAAATTCACTCCATCCAATCAAACACACCCTTATACTCTTAACAATATGGCATTTATTTCCGAAATTGCAACAGTGAAAACAAAAAGGAGAGGGTAATTCTAGATGATACAACTTTTTTTGTTCGATTCGCTCCAAGAATTAAATCAAATGAAATCTTTCGGGTCTAAATTCATGATTAAAATTAGTAACACGGAGTATTTTACAAAATTGACAGAGATGGTTAATGATCAAGTTAGTCGGATATTGAAAAAAAAAATACAAGTATCAACAAAGCTTGTAATCCTTGTATATATTGCAAATTATTTTTAAGATCATTACTCTACTTTAGCTTGTTTGAACATGATTCGATCAGTCTTACATTTTTCTTTATAGTGGCTCGAGTCTCAACTAACTAGATGAGACAAACAAATGAATTACCGAATCATAAAATTGAATTGGGATGAACTCCAACCATAATAGGTACTCCTCGTCCACAAATACGCTTTTGGTATTTATTTCCCTCCAAATTGGGAAAATATATGTATGTTTCTATAGTAATGATACATGCCGCCATCCACCACTCCAACACAAAATCTTTTCACTTTCATATGTGCACAATTTTCGTAAATTTCCCCAATCAACAAAGGAATAACACCATCCATGTGAACGATTATGAATATTTTGTTTGTCTGACAAAATACCTTATTCCAATGAGTCCACCAATTTTTTTTCCAGATAAAAAGAAAGAGGGTACTCACTTACTTGTAATAATTGGACCCTAGTAAGAGCCAGTATTTGATTATGACTCAATGTTGACTGCATAAGACTATAAGAGGAAATTTAAGCATATATTGGTTCAGGTAACAACACTTGATTGAATTGAAAACAACATACCACAAAACAAATAAAGAAAAGGATTTGGAGGGTAGATATAATATAATAAACAAAATAAAACAGATCATAGAGAGAGAATGTAGCGATTCAATTCACCGAAGACACAAGGATACAACGAATCTATAATACTAATTTTTATAAAAACAAGAAGCATAAAGAGTTAACAGGTTTGTTATGCATACATTCCAAAAGAAAGGGCTCAAAATACAACCATACAGGAGCATACAAGTCAAAGTGATTTGAGCCTACATTAGAACCAGAAGTCATTCAAAGCAGAGGAAACAACTTCAATGACTCATAGCCACAAAGATCCAAAGCCTCAGCTGGTAGCAGCATGCAGCGATAGATTGGTTCAACACTTGGATGGAGTTTTGGTGGCGGAGGAATAAGCTCCACTGATCAAAAAAAGAACAAGCTCCACAAGAGTGCAAAACCTCCTTCAAGACCTGAAAAGACAAGACCAGAAAGGCAACAGAAGAAACAACACCATTCTTAAAGTTAAAAATCAAAGCTAAGTTATAAATCCGGTGGAGAAAACTGCTTCCAATTGCCACTATGTCCTCTGTTTATCTCAAGGGAAGAAGAAAATTTAAACGTAACAAGAAACCAAAAAGCAACAGCCCTGGATGCCGTCCAAAATATATAAATAACGAGCACAAAAGTACGCCTATATCAACTTCTTAACATTTTGGTTTGTATGGTCCAAACGATAGGAAGTACCTGATGGTGGAACTTTCCGAAAGTATCGTCCTCGAGGTGCCAAGTAGTGTACTGGATCAATGTTACAAAACATTCGTCCGTGTAATGTCTACATCGTCCTCATAAACGAGTGTAATCCCACACTTCTTCACCGTCAACCACGCCACTGTCTTCTCCTGGTCATCTGGACTTATCTCAATCTCCAATTCATCCCCGCTAAACAAATGGATTCCTGTGACAATTGATGGGAAATATATGAGTTTCATCCGGTCTTCATCTTGGTACGTTACCCCAATTTTGTACTTGTTTTCATTTCGCAAGCCTTCAGATTTCTTACTGAAAATATACATACAAGACCTTTGACCAGGTTTTTTGTGAGTCCTGAAAACTATGCATAAATCCCATCCAATTATTCTCCGAGTTACCAGAGGTGGTACCACAAGAGATAACTTTGACCCTGTATACTGGTACGGGAACCAATTGGGAATCTCATCCCCAGGAAGACACACACCAAGAATTCTCTGCATTGACCATTCCTTAAGAGGCACACACAACAACCCAGGTGGCCAGTTGAATTCGGTAGGTATTCTTTCTAATAGTAATGTGCAGTTGACTGCATCCACATAGTATAAACTTGCTGGAAGCTTTGGAAGTGATTGGAGCCTTCCACAATTACTCAAGTAGAGTATTCCCAAGCTAGAAAGGTCACTGAAACTATTTGGTAAGAAGCTAATATTGTTACTTTTAAGATCAAACCACTTTAACGAGCTCAACATTCCAATTCCATCAGGCAGATGTGACAAATTACATTGTGGCAAAGACAACACCTCCAAGCAAGCAAGGTTACAGATACTATCCGGCAAGGTAATTAAATTGTTTCCTCCAAGATTCAACTTTTGCAATGAGATCAACCGCCCAATTTCACTGGGCAGATGCGACACATCACAGAGTGACAAATTCAAATTCTTTAAGCGAGTAAGATTGCAGATGCTATCCGGTAAGTTAACTAAACTGTTTCTTTCAAGAATCAAAGCCTCTAAGGAGACCAGCCTCCCAATTTCACTGGGCAGATGCGACACATCACAGTGTGGCAAATACAACTTCTTCAAGCGAGTAAGGTTACAAATACTATCCGGTAAGGTACGTAAATTATTTCTGCCAAGATCCAAAGTCTCCAATGAGATCAAATTCCCCATTTCATTTGGTAGACATGACAGATTGCAGTTTTCCATGCTCAATTCTTTTAAGCAACTTAAGCCAAGTATAGGGGAAACTGACAAACCAATAGAATCCACTCTCTTTGTTATGAAATTCCAAGATGAGAGGAATGGGGACAGTGATTTAGATAGCTTGATTCCAGAATATTTTCCAAGCATGGAGTAGCCAGAGAGATCAAGATTTTCAAGAGTTTTCAACATCCAAATGCTTGAGGGAAGCTTCTGAAGTTTTTTACAGTTCTTCATATCTAGAACAAGAAGTTTTTTGAGAAATCTAATAGAATCGTCAACCTTTACCAACCTTATGCAATCATTAAGCAATAGTTCCTGAAGATTGTTGAGTCCAGAGAAGTCAGGGGTTCTGGTTAGGTAAGAGCAATGACTGAGGTAAAGGAATTTCAGTTTACCCAAGATCTGTCCAAAAGAAAACAAGAACCATTAATTTTCATGTCAAAAAAGATGCTAGTAGTGTTTTGAGTGAGAAAAATAATGGAGCAGGGCATGATGGGCTGGAGTGCATAAGTCTATAAGATGGTATTAATTGGTTGAGTTTGAAGAAGTCAGGGATTCTAGCTAGGTAATAGCAACACTAATTTTAACATCGTAGACAATCTGAGGGTTATTGAAAGAGAGAGAAGAAGAATGTTGTTACCTTGGTTCCCTTCCATACTTGTTTTAGGCGACTATGACTCAAGTCAAGAGTAACCAAATTCTCCATATTCAATTTTGATGGGACACATTTCAACGGGAATCCATTCCAGCATAGCCATAATAGCCTTTTAGAGATATGTTCATAACCTACGCTCAGGTTTACGTAATTGAGATGAAGTAGCCATAGTCTGTTCATCTTTTCAAAGGCCCTTGGATTCACTTGGATGTCATTCGGCTCAGCAAAGTTTAGGAAGAGACCTTCAACCGCTTCAGTTCCCTAATACAAAAATCCATTGCACCATGAGGAACAAAGTTTACCTTAATGAGGAAACAAATAAGAAGGAAGTTATGATTAAGTCCATCAATACTAACTGTGAGAACTAAGAATGTGCATACATGCACATTTGGAATTCTGGTAGTAAATAAATAGAAAATATGAATTAAAAATTCAGGAATATGGACCTCACCGTTCCATCTCTCAACACTTCAAGGGCATCCTCTTTATACCACAATCTGCTACGCCTCCCTGGCTCCTTAACAGATTCTTGTCGTACAATTTCTCTGCCCATGCCTTTAATCAAATCATGCATCAGAAGCTCATTACAGGGCCCATATTTAATGAGACATCGATCAGCCAGAACCCGAATCCCAATCGCAGCAAAAAAATTACAGCCTTCAAGTATTTTGATCGTAGAAACACCATATGATTCAGCAAAAAAACATGCCATATCTAGGAACAACTCCTTCACTTCATCACTAAGAGAATCAAAACTTATCTTAAGTTTTGCTTGAACATCTACATGAGGGATTTTTTTCAATTTTGATATTGCACTTTTCCATTCATGTATGCTCTTGCCATACAAAAAGGAGCCCAAAACTTCAAGAGCTAATGGAAGCCCTCCAGCATAGGCCACGACTTGATCCAAAAAGTCCAAATAGTTGCCTTTCGGATGGTCTTCCTTAAAGGCATGCCAACTTAAGAGTTGAAGAGATTCACTTCTATTTAACTCCTTTGCTGCATATATCTCATCCACTTTAAGCAAATTTAGCAAAGACACATCTCTTGTTGTTATGATAATCCTACTTCCAATTCCAGACCTGAAGGAATTTTGATCTATCGCTAATGCTTTCAATTGCTGGACATTATCCACATCATCAAGGACAAGAAGAACCTTTTGACAGAAAGCTCTTCGTTTTATAACCTCGATTCCTTGAAAGGAATTTCTTATATTATGGGTTCCGTTGCTACATATATCTAAAAGAAGTTGCTCTTGTAAACAAACCAAACCATTTGGCTGCTTTGAAGTTTCTGCAACATTTGCAAGAAAACTGCTACCCTCAAACATATGTCGGATGACATTATACTGTTTCATAGCAATTGTAGTCTTACCAATTCCACCAATCCCCCATATTCCAACAATGCGAACATTACTAGATTCCATCCGCAAAAGAACATTGAGTTCTTGTAGACGAGACTCCATTCCAACTTGGTGGCTTGCAACATTTAGATGTCCAATGTCTAATCTATTTCCAACCTCTTCAATGATTTTCTGAATTAACTTTGCTTCATCCCTGTGAATTGCGCATATAATAGAAGAGACAAAAAGAATTAAGCCTTTAGCAGATTTAGAAGAGCCATTACTACATACCGAGTCATGCTAATGTAACGTGACTCTAACCTACAAATGTAAATAATAGAACAAATGTAACAGAAGGTTGAACTAAGTCAAAGGCTTACTCTAACTTAGAATTTCTTAATTTTGGCTTCTTAAAAGTGCAAAATAAGGTTTTCCACAGGTATGTTCTGAATCATCAAGCAGACTTAACTATTGTCGGTGAAAATACTGTATAACTTCCAGAAGAGGATATAAATGGAGACGATAAATGGTTGCATCAAAGACTTTGTCCTCAAGACCATATTAGCCCCCCAATTCATGAGAATTTGGTGTGCATTGGGTGAACCGCGAAGCCGTCTCCAAGATACAATGAAGCCCAGTCTTGAGGACTGTTGTCTGATTGCATCATGCATGAACAACGAGAGACCAGAATGTCTTTGGATTTTGCGAGTCCGCATATAAAGGATGTAAATCCAGGGAGAGAAATCTAGAGAGATCTTCCTAATTCTCATCTATCTTATTATCCCAATTGGTGGAACCCCTAGCCTCTATATAGGCAAAGGATTGTGAACACTTACCACTAGCCACACCAAATTATTTAAACCACTGTCACCATCACGAACAATCACAACATTTAAATCCAATGGTCACTTATATTCATATAACGTGAATGGACACACCTTTTGGATTTAAATCTAATAATCACGTCTATCCATCTAGCCTGAATATACACACCTTTAGGATTAAAACCAGGGAAAATTTCATATTAGTACCTGACCTTTCATGCAAATTACACATAAATACCTAACCTTGACGAAACATCACATAAACACCTGATGCATTAAAAACTTCATCAATTAAACCCATGCCATCAACCTTTGTCCAAAAACAAATGGAAAATATGTTTTTCTCTCCAGTTTTGCTACCAAACAGATTTTTTTTGCACATATTTTTTGTGGAGCCCATTTTTGGGTTTTACACAAATGATCTGATCCGTTCATTAGTTCTAAAATATTTTTTCGAGCGATTTGCAAAAAATCAGCTCCATCGGATGGATGGAAATGTTTGATCCAATAGTTACAATTTTTAATTTAAAATTTTGAATCAAAAATTGTAAGATTGGATACTTATATTTATCCGATGGAGCTGATTTTTCACAGGGTTAAGCAAAAAAATATTTTAAAATTAATAACTATATCAGATCATTCTTTGACACCTAAAAGTGGACCCCACACAAAATCTGTGTAATACTAAGAGATGGGTTTGGATAAAAAAAAGTTAAGTGTCTTTGTTCAAATTTCTTTCGCATTTGTTACTTTTGGGTCAAAGTTTTATGACTTATTGATTCGTCTTGATGAAAGAAATTAGAAAAGTATAAAGTTTTTATTGAAACTCATAATATTTTGAATAAAGACACAAAAAATAAGTCAAAAAACTATCAAAAAAATTAGGAGTTTCGATCAAAATTATATACCTTTTTGATTCCTCACATCGAGATGAATCAATAAGTCGCAAAGGTTTGACCCAAAACTAAAAATGCGATTTTTTTTCAATAAATACAAAAAAGGTAACTTTTTTTTATCCAAACTCACCTGTAGTATTTCATAGATTTTTGTGGGACTCACTTTTGGATCCCAAAAGATGATCCGATCCATTCATTAATTTTAAAATTAATTTTTGCATGACGTTGTAAAAAATTAGCTCCATCGCATAGATGTAAGTGTTTGATCCAATCTGACAACTTTTTATTCAGAATTTTAATCTGAAATTTTGAATAAGAAGTTGTAAGTTTGGATCAAACACTTACCTTTATCAGATGGAGCTGATTTTAGAAAGGTCGCTCGAAAAAATATTTTAGAAGTAATGAACGGATCGGAGACCCAAAAATGGGCCTCACCAAAAATCAGTGGAGAATTCTGTGCAAAAAAATCTATTTGGTAGCAAAATTGGAGAAAGAAACATGTTTTCCGTTTGTTTTTGGACGGAAGTTGACAGCAGGGGTGTAATTGATGAGTTCTTTGATATGTCAGGTGTTTGTGTAATGTTTCGTTAAGGTCAAGTGTCTATGTGTGATTTGCGTGAAAGGTAGGTGCTAATATGAAATTTTCCCTTAAAACCATTCACAAGCAATCCCATTTAATATTCGTCAAGTATTTCGAAAATGTTCCTACAACTTTTATGCAAATTCACTCATCTGGTGCTATATGATATGAAATTTGACAGCGTACGTTGACCAATTTTCAAGAATAGCATAGATGACTCCATTAAAACTCTGTAACTGCCAATTGCACACCGATCAAAATGACTGTTTACCGGTGCCACTTTAGGTTACTTTCATGAACATATTAGAAAGGTTGAGGAAAATACCCGTTGTCCAACTTTGGCAAGTCCCAGCCTGATAAGTTGGCAATTTGAGTAAGCGCTTCCTTCCACTTCTCCACCTTGCTACCCAGACTCTGATCTTTAAAACGCTCTGCATGTTTGGCGAATGCTTCTGCAAGACTCCCCTTTTGCGCTCGCACATCTGTTGGCCCAACGCCATGGAAGATAGGAAAAACAACGTGTTGCAAGGTCTTCCAGCACTCCATGATCTTCACAAGTTCGTCAAGGCACCACCCTGACGCGGCATAATTTCTCGAGAGGACAACAAGTGAGACTCTTGAGTCCTCAATTGCTTTCAGTAGCTCGTAACCAATATCCTCCCCTCTATTGAGGCTTGTGTTGTCTCTAAACGTATGAAAACCGTGTCGCTCTAAAGCGGCTAGAAGATGGCTGGTAAAGTTGTTGCGGGTATCGATGCCGCTGAAACTCAAGAAGACATCATATCTGCGTTGCGGTGGGATAGGGGAGGAAGAAGAAGAGGGTTTTTGCGTCCAAGCAGAAGCCATGTTGTAAAAAGCTCGAATAGAGAATAGATATTCGTCTCTCCTCTACCCTTCTATATCATGCACAAATTAAGAATAATTACTAATAAAACTATCATGACTATGAGAACATTGAGGTGGACCTAGGATTTTATGGCACTCGGGTCAAACATCTAGAACACATTATTTTTTATTCGTACATAATAAACCGGAAAAAATGAATACAATAGAACAATAACCAAAATGAGATCTCTATTTCTAATATATAACCCAAAGGTATATCTATTCATTACATATCATTCCATCTAAAACTAACTCGATTTGATTTTCATATATTGAAATCGATGCATGATATATAGCATCATTTGAAATGCTTTAAAAAAAATCACTCTCTCAAATCTCAATATACACAATGAAACTATCATAATTCGTCTTGTTGACAAAAAAAACTATCATAATTCGAGGTCAAAAACCCAGTTTCGCTAAGGTTCTTATTTTTTAAGTATTTATTTTATGCTTTACGAAACAAGTCATTCTCTCACTCTATATCACATTTAATTCAAAAATTAAGTACTTATTACCTATAGGACTTGATGATTCTACTAGATCCTTTCGTTTATAATATCTCTTCATATCTATGGAAATAAAAGCATGTAATTGTCAACAAATTTCAATAGAACTAAGTTATCGTCAATTTTTAATTTAAAGCCCTAACATAGTTATTATATGTAAAAATTTCAATCTTATATAAAAAATAAACAATAACTCAACAACAATATATACAAGAACTTATGGGGAAAAAACTCACAGAAACAGTAAAATAGAGTTCCTATAAAAGCAGTCACAACATAAAAAGATTATGATATGGTGATTACAATCACTCTATCACAATTTGGTACAGTTCACCCATGTATCTCTCTAATTTCTGATATACAGTCCACAAAGCCCAAAGGGCTGTCTTTATCGGAGGAAAAATATCTCTTTCGGCCATAACCCCAACTATGATGCTCCTTGTGAACTGGTGATGGGAACCCAAATGGCTGATAGTGAATCAGAGGTGAAGAGGGTGGGAGCCACATCACACCATGCCCCTCCGAAGTCATCACCTGTGATCAATATTGTCGTGTGAAAAGGAGAAATATAGGTTAGACCGACAAACGAAAATCAACTACTAGTGCTAATTTGAACTGATGGATCAAATGGCTTAGAGCAACTGCAACCAACCTCTATAATGCGCCAAACCTCTATATTGAATAAACCCAAAGTTCCGCTTTATTTAGTTTTCTGAAAGTTTTTCCGTTTTGACTCCATCAGTTCATAAGGCTTTTTGCTTTAATTCGTCGCCCTCAACAACAAGGCAAAGTGACTAGTGGAAAAAAAAATCCTAATATCGACAGACTGACGGCATTGTTTGTAGGACTGAGCTCTCAATTAAGAGCTGGCAGCCGTACCTAGTTGCAGGCGTAGAAGTTCGAGCGGCGTTGGCATTGGTGGTTATGGTAGTGGGATGACGTGTGATAACAAAAATAGATAAACCTCACAAAATAATTGTTCCTAGTTACAACCGGACCGGAAAGAGTTAGTAGGTAGACAATCTTACACTGTTTATCTGTCAAATAGGATAAAGGCACACCGAGGCTCATCTTTGTAAAGTGGGGTTGGTAAGATACATTTAAGTAGAAAATTTACACTCTTTTTCAACTGTTAAGGCAAAAAGCGGACACTGCACAACGGAAAATTATTCCACTATTGGGTACCGCAACTACCACTTATGGAGCAACCACGTGGAGGTGCTCCAGGAGTACTGAATAATCATATGGTGGTACCACTTGTGTTTCAATGATGCCAAGAAAGAACATATTATCATATCAGCCTCCTTTCTTTTCCAATTGCCATAAATTATCAAATGGATTTGGAAAAAACTTGTCCAAGGGACTCTGTCCTAAAGAAAAAGAAAAAAAGGCCCTCCTCTTCCTTGTCCGGGGCAGGAATTTCTATCCCGCTGTAAAGACAATGTTTTAGTTAACTACAATTCTCAACTTCGGAACTATACCAAAATCACTGACCTTCAAGCGCTGAAGCGTTTCGCTCCATCTCACCCAATACTAACAGTTTAAGCCATTTCATCGGTTGTAAGCATGTTCTGTATCTACTGTTTCAAACTTCAGAATAATGCAGATGATAAAAATCATCTATACTTCATTCCCAGAGCAACCATGTTTCAATGAAACTATACCATTTCAGGGCCTCATAACTAAGCCAGTTTACGCCCCAAACCGGACAGGTTTATGGCACTGCCAGAAGAAATTTACATGAGAGTACTGATTACCTCCAAACCAGTAAGCCGCACATAAGTCAAACCAAGCCTTTCTTATATTAAAATAATAAAACGTGAAGTGTAGAATATAGCGCAAGAGTTACAAAAACATTAGGGTCTCGCCCTGGCCACAACCCACCCATATTGTACAAAAAAAAAAGAAGGTACAAAGCCTTGCTTAGAAAATATACACTATGGTACAATGAGCCTCGCTCACAAAAGATGTCAAAAGACACACCACGATACCCGCTGTACAATAATGGACCATCTCTATTCTCTGACACCTGAAAGAGCAACGCATTGAATGCGTAAGCTAATCACAGGCTTAGTGAGTACAATTGAATCATATAAATAAGAACAAACAAAACAATTATGGATCAAGTTCAAATCAAATAACTCTTTCAGTAAAATTATTCCGCAAAGACCACCACGGAGTTCGTCAAGGCATCCCATATGTCCGAGGGTCGTTTAACTCTGACCAAATTTACCATGCTACCACTACCTTGAGGATCAGCTCAAATAAGTACACATTGGCGAAACCATGGGTCATTCAATATAATTCCCAATAGTTGGGACACACTCACATATGCCATATGCGAGCCAATAAAAATATATAAGCCCCATTGGGCAAACACTCCTACATTAGTTCAAGCGTGGGGCAACAAGGCTATCATAGCATGAATCTCAAAACGCATTTCACAAATATTCTCGATCCATAATATTTCAACCAATCAAATGACAGTTCATAAAAAGAGAGTACCTTTAATAATTCCGAACAATTCATTTTAGTTCCAATTGATATAATTCACATGTATACAACTTCAGTAACAACCGAATTAACCAGGACCTCAAACTAACTCCTAGGCGGAGCTGACGTGAGCACAAACCTCTCTGAAACTAGCACAATTCACATGACGATGCAAATGAGTGATCACAATTTCTAATACAATCGATGCGTGAAGATGCATGCTAGATATGAGATATGATTAATTTCCCATCATAAACCCCATGTTCAGATGTATGTCCATCATACTTTTTAGCCAGAATGAATATTGGTACAACAAGGGCTGCACAGACAGCGCATACAAAGTGCTTTTGGGCTCATCTCGGGTTCAACAAAGATAATCGAAGCCGTTCATTTTGTTTAAAATATATTATTTAGAGTCCCTGGAAAAAATCAGTTTCATCCAAAAAATCAGTTTCATCAGATATCGATCGGTAAAGGCATTTACAAAACGTCTAATTTTGCTTCGATTATCGATTCAAAACATCCGATACTAGTAAAGGCGTTTACAAAACATCCAATTTTGCTCATTTTGGACGTTACGTAAAAACCCTTACTAATATCAGATAGAGCTAATTTTTTACAGAAAACCTAAACAAAATATCTTGAACAAACTAACCAGAACCACACCCAAGTTACATGTGTGTGGGGCACCCTGTAAATGAATGTGTAACTTGGATGTGGTTTTAGCATTTTTACTGACAATACGAAGACGACAAATGGGATAGTAGTAGTTATATTGATGCAATACTTGTTTTATAACCTATGGTTCTTTTGATATTTTCGTTATCCCACTCAGAGAGAGAGAGAGAGAGAGAGAGCCTCTCATACTGGCCGAGTCCTATAAGATTATCTGCAAAATTGTTCTTAGCTAACAAATCATTGAGAGGCGTAACATAAGCGTAACAAACATAACATAGTGGCGTAACCAAAACCATTGAGAGACATAACCTAAGCGTAACTGTGCATACCATATGCACCCTATCAAAACATAGGGGCGTAACCAAAACCATTGAGAGGCATAACCTAAGTGTAACCGTGCATACCATATGCAACCCTACCATTGAGAGGCATAACTTGACCATTGAGGTACATAACTTAACCATTGAGAGACATAACCCAAAACCATTGAGAGGCGTAACGTATTTAGTTATGCCGGGTGTGTACTGGATTTTTTCCCAATTGCATCCCACTGATAAAATAAAATAAAAAATTGCATTCCGGAATGTGCATGCATGGTCTAGTCCAGTTCGGCGGCTGAATTCAGTAGGTACGCTTTCTATTAATGGACCCTTGCATAATGATTGATGTACATAGAAAGAAGAAGAGGCTTCATTTTTCCAAGCACGCACTCTCCATGGACCATGGACCAAGCTAAGATGGATGATAGATGTAGACTTTTGTATATTTCCGTTTGACAAAAAAAAAATAAAAAATATGTAGACTTTTGTGCCTTTTCCAAGAAACGAAAGGGGTTATCCTCGTACACTTGTTGTTCAGTTGTTGGGTGACTTGTTTGATTGTACGGAGTAGTAGAAAGGGAAAAATCTGGTTAAAGATCACACACTCACACAAAAAGATATTCTTCTCTCTCAACTCGCACCTTTCCATATGATATGACCCAATTAGAGTATGTATACTAACAAAATGTATTTTACCTACTCAATAATTCACTTTTTTCATTTTACCTATTCAAATTTCTCTCAACCCACACCAATTCTCTCGATCATACCTCTTTATCCTTATAAAAAAAAAAATTACTAAAAAAAGAGAGACAGAGAGGGGTAGAGAGAGATAGGAAAGGGAGAAAGAAATAATAATATTTTAATGGCTTGCTTTTGAACAGTACCTCGCTAGTTTTATAGAGCATTTTCCTGAAAGGAAAAATACCTCTGTGTTTACCGTGACTGGTGCAAAGGGCTTTGATGGTTTTGATTATGCAAAATAATTAAAAAGGTGGGTTTACCCACTCTGCTGTACATGCTCTTATAAGAATTAGCTGACAAAAGCTAGCTACTCCTTTGACATGTGACCATTGACCAAGTTCCGTGGAAAAAAATAAAAAAAAAGAAGACATGTGACCAAGTGGTTAAAGCCTGGGGGTTGAAAATTTGCTTCCTTCCATGTCTTAGGTTTGTTCTAGGTGTTATTAGCAGAAACAATCTATACGAGTTTTGTCACGGCTTTAAATGGACCGTCTCATATTAATGGAGGGTGTGATTGGTCCAAAGTATCAATTGAGATGTGCATAAACTTGTTCGTGTTAGTGATCGATCCTAAAAAAACTAATCGTGTTGCAATGTAGGCTGTAGCTCTCTCTCTTTCTCTCTCAAGGGATAAATCAATTAACAACGATTAAAAGCAATACTCTATCTCAGTACTATTCAAATCATAGCCTACGTACGTTCGATTCATGATAAAAGGCCTGCTATTTCTTTCCATGAAGAACTTATAGAAGAAAACATCATCAAGAACACCGTGCAAATCATTTCAAAGAAAGAAAAGTGTGCAAATAAGAGAGATCTGCATATATATATTCAAGAAAGTATTTTCCGCAATCGCAGCGGTGGTTGAAGTTAAAAGCCAGCTTTGTTCGGTTGCCTTTCCATTTTAGTTTTAGTTTTGGAAACCAATCATTATCCTACTTCTTTCCCCAATCATTACCCTATTTTTTCAATTATTACTTTCTCATCTCTCTCTATCTCTCTCCAATCATTATCCCTATTTTCAATCATTACTCTATTTCTCTCTCCACCCACTACCAAAACTAAACTAAACTAAACTCCAAACCAAACACTACCTTGAGTTTTTGTCTTGGGAAACATCTGATACAGTAAAGAGGAAAGAGAGGATGAAGTAACAGCAGTCAGTGGTCGTGCTGTTGGGAGAAACGCGTATAGACTAGTACAAAGAAGAGAATAGAGTGGAAAACCTGGTTTGTCGGTTTTTGTTGGTAGTTGGGGTAGAGGGGAAAACACGTTGTTCGACAGGGAAGGGGAAATATCACACCACATTTTGTGTGAAAATTTCCGATGTGAATCATCAGTGGCGTAGCCAAAAATTTGAACGTGTGGGCCACTAATGCAATTTTCTTGTGGAACAAATGTCTATCTCATTTTCAAGAATCTAACACAACTTAAGTTTCTTTTGAACTTCTTCTTCAAGATCCTTATTGGAAAAGGTGTTTTTTAACTATGATATATTTTGTTAAAGTAGCTACGAAGAAAAAATACAATTTTTTTTTTTGGTTTTTAGTGCTATACAAGCAAGGACGGAACCAGAATTTTACCCTAGCAGTGGCGAAATGTATACTAAAAAAATCTAGTGGTGGCGAGACTATATAAGTTGGGCATAATTTTTTTTTTTACATATAATAATAGCATTTTCTAAAATTCTTGTCGTGACGGTCGCTGCCACTAGACCCCCGGTCCCATCCTTGTATACAAATCATCTTCAATATGAATTGAGAGGAGTTATTGATAGATTTAAGAAAATAAATAGAGGAATAAGGGAGAAGGTGAAAAAGATTCTCACTTGACATGCATTTTGTGATGAGATAATGATTATTGTCCGTGTTTACACGTGGTAGGAATAGTATGGAGGCAAAAGTTTAGTCAATGGAGGCTTGCTTGTAATTATTTAATAATTTAGTGATCTTGGGGTATTGTCAAGTGCTTTACCAAAACCTTTTTCTATTAGATATTTGGGGGAGATTCATATATTAAGTCTTGAGTTCGCCGTTCAAAAAAAAAAAAAGTCTTGAGTTCCACACTAATATGTTGTGGAGAAGGATATTAGAACATCATGTAGCGGTGCCCCAGTAACACTCAATAATCTTCTTGTTTGAAAAGTATAGTGCTAACATTTCTAACACGTAATTTACACGTGTGGAAGAAAAGAAAAATAGTGGGATCCTGTGTCCCCGACTCCCCACTGGTCCTCACATAACTCCGCCAGCAGTACTATCACCTAGTTATGATGCACTCAGGAGTAGTTAGGCTTAAAAAGCCACTTTGATTATTTTGTTTTTATTAAAAAAAAAATTACATTTGTTAATTTTGTATCAAATTTCTAAGGATTATTAGTTTGTCTTTGACAAAAAGAATTAGATAAGTAAAAAATTACATTCCAAACTCAAAAAATTATGAATAATGAAAAAAATAATCCACAAAAAAAATTCTCTTTAACTTATATTTGTCTTTATTTACCAAATTTTTCCAATTTCGATATTGCACTTTTTCATTCAAGTATGCTCTCGAAACAAAAACATCAAGGGCTAATGGAACTATGGAAGCCCTCCAGCATAGGCCACGACTTGCTCCGAAAGGCCCAAATAGTCGTCTTTCGGATGGTCTTCCTTAAACCATGCCAACTTGAGAGTAATCCATCTGCCGATAGACATATAAGAAGAAGGAATCCAAAGGACAATTTTCCTCAATTTTTGCAATCAAATTCTTTAATTTGATACACGTCGATATTGTTGAGGGGCAAAATCAGTCTATTCACGCATTTTTCTGCATTGCCAAAATTGCCTTCGCAGACTTTTATGATTTTTTCATTTGTGTCCTTTTTCTTGGATCCTAGCATGGGGATATTTTGGGTGTTTCAACAGCACATCGCAATCGGGGATGGTGAGAGTGACGAGGACTTCGTGTCTCTATCATTGGTTGTTTCCATAAATTCTAGGACCACATTCAACCACTTCTTTAAAACATATGACCACAACGGGGTAGTGAATGGTGTAGACATTTATGAGATGGTTGTGGTCGACGGAGACTTGGTTGCTTGCCCTATGGTTGTATCTTTGAATGCACCACACCGTTTGGGGAGAGAGGCAGTTGGATGGGGATTGAGTTTAATACGCGTTGATCGATTGGAAGGAGAGAGTTGGATTCTTAACCTGCTGTCCTTGTCTTTCACAAATTCACAGCTGTATTGATTCTTATCTCAGTCTACTGCTATGTCTGTTCGGTAAGACTTCTTTCGAGTTGGTTACAGGAAGGAGCGCCCGGGAATAAAGACAGGATTAGCAGATTCTTTGTGCTTAACACTATAAGGAATAACACATTTGCCGGCGCTTGAATAACGCCGTTAGAGGCCCGTTAAACGCCGCCAAATATTCACCGGCGTTTTATACTAAACGTCGGGGACGTGGCCGTCGGCTTATATTTCCAGCGCTTAAAAAATGCCGAGGTAGAAGTTATGCCGGCGTTTTTAAAAACGCCGTCTAAAAGGTTCACCCGTTAACATTCGACGGCCGTCCGTTATAGTGACATCATTGTGACGTAATGTCGACGGCCGTCCGTTATAGTGACATCATTGTGACGTATTACGCCAACATTTTTGTCAAAAACGCCGGAATCAAGTTTTAAAAAAGCCCACAAAATCTGGGCCCAAAATCCATTATTTAGCCTAGCAAATTAGAACTCCCTTATTTAACCCAACAAATTCCTATTTTAAAATCTAGGCCCAAAATCCATTATTTAGCCCAGTAAATTCCCATTTTAAAACCTTTAGGTAAATGTTTGAGCCAAAAAAAAGTTGAGTTTTTTTTGAAAACATCCCTCCAACTATCCATCAGATTTTTACTTAGTCCTCAAACTATTAAAATGTTTTATTTAGTCTTCCAACTATTGGCTTGCATTCTATTTAGTCCTTCCGTTAAGTTTCAAACGGCCACAGTAGGATGGCAATGTTTTGTTTAAAAAAAAAAAGTTTCCAACTATCAATTTGCAATCCTATAGAGTAGAAACGTGATTATGAAAGCCTTAGAGACAAAATTTGATTATGTCTCTTTAGAATAATAAGATCTTCACACCCATTCAAACGGATTAAAATTTGAGCACTTAATTTTTTAACTATATTTTTTAATATATAAGCCGTCTCAAAAAATTAAGTGCTCAAATTTTAATTCGTTTGAATGGGTGTGAAGATCTTATTATTCTGATCATATTATTCTAAAGAGACATAATCAAATTTTGTCTCTAAGGCTCTCATAATCACGTTTCTACTCTATAGGATTGAAAATTGGTGGTTGGAAACTTTTTTTTTTTTAACAAAACGTTGCCG
Organism: Rhododendron kiyosumense; assembly: GCA_019656275.1. Taxonomy (NCBI): domain Eukaryota; kingdom Viridiplantae; phylum Streptophyta; class Magnoliopsida; order Ericales; family Ericaceae; genus Rhododendron; species Rhododendron kiyosumense. The sequence continues at coordinate 5,480 of BPLS01000279.1, read as the reverse complement.
TCCTACTGTGTCCGTTTGAAACTTAACGGAAGGACTAAATAAAACGTTTTGATAGTTTGAGGACTAAGTAAAAATCTGGTGGATAGTTAGAGGGATGTTTTCAAAAAAAACTCAAAAAAGTTTAAAACCAAACTTCAACTGAAATGATGTGCCTTTTTTTTTTTTAAAAACGGCAAAAATCTTATTAACGAAGACTCGATAATGGGTACATCGAGAGAGAAATAAGAGGGGAAAGAAAAAAGGGGCAGGATGGGGGGGGTTGAACTTTCAACGAGAGTGCTAGGTACAAAATTCCACCACTAACATCCAGAGGCCATAAATATGAACTGCTGCCCGAAATCATCCGTGTAATTGCAACCAATCCATCCATCCTCATAATTTTTCAACCATCAATCCATCAAAACATATCAGCAATATTCTACCTCATAGAATAATAATACAGCAACACAAATTGCATCAGCAGCAAAATTCAGATCTCTTAGCCCTCCAAACAGGACACAAAAGAAACAAGACACAAACAAAACCAAAAAAACAAGAGGCAGTTTATATATGAGGCCTCCTTTTGCTCTTGCTCTTGTTCTTTGTCTTTGATTGGGCAACCTACACACAAACAAGAATTGTCAGTTTAGGCAGCTTTTATGTTCATTCATGCATAAAGACATTTGGATATCTAATAGTCTGCTAGCTCTTAACAGGCATTTGGATAATGCTATATTAACATAATCATTTCCAGATCCTTTCATCATAACCACGGCTAGCTGGAAAAAAAAGAGAGAGAGAGAGAGAACCACGGCTCCTGCTTAAATAACCTCTGCTAATGTGATACATGCATGCAATTTTACTCTAAGGTTATTAATTTGCTTAAACGGGATACAGCTTGACAAGGGTATTGATTGGTAACTCACCCACATAAGAAGAAAAAGAAAACAGAAAGTACATGTTGGGCATATCACTCACCTTTTGGTGACTCATCGAGGAGGTAAACTCGTGCGAGTTTTGTTGCGGTCTTGACATTGGGTGATGACCCCAAGCAGCCTCACGTGCAGCAGGCCCTCCCCTGGTCACCAATTGAGACTCCAAATACTCCATCCTTGTTTGCTGAGCTTGAATGGTAGCGGCTTGCGCTTGAATAGTAGCATCCATTTGTGTACGCATAGCAGCCATTTGCGTCTCCATCATCTCTTTCATTTGTGTCTCGAATTGGACCCAGTACAATTGAAACTGCTCTTGCATTTGTGCTTGAAATATATGGGTTTGCTCTTGTGATCGCCGATATCCACCTCCAAAACTGGGTTTCAAAGTACTACTACTTACGATTTCTTTGCTCCTTCATTTTTTGGATTCCTACTTGCGTAGAAACTAAATGAATTTAAAGATCCTGAAAGGACAGGTAAGCTCTGAGAATTCAATCTAAAGGCAGCCTGTAATATCAAAGAAACTAAACTCACGAAATGATAAGGAGTATCCGTAATCATAACTTAAAATCTATGTATATTCCATGTTTCCTGATACTAGAAAAAGTATCAGTGCAATTTCCTTGTTAACGAAATGATAGATGAGTTCACCAACTTTAACAACTTTTCTCAACCCGAAAAGGACACTAATACATACCACGACCTCATTAACCACATCACTTGCCAACGAGCCCTCTTTCAAGTACGCAGCCTTCCACACCTGCATGCGACTTGCAGGAACCCCTTTGTTCTTATTTGTCTCCTGCAATTAGGTATGCACTAATTAGTTAGTAAAGAAGTCTACTGAAATAAGGGGACTAGCTAGCCAGCTTATTTTCACCACAAATGAAAAAGATTGATGTTAAAATTTTGACTTACCAATTGAAGTCGAGCTATGATCGGGTCTCGTAGCAGGAAGACTTCCAAGGAGGTACCATGTTGCTGGTGGATCAGGTATGTTATAAGGACTATCATCCAGACTTGAAGAACTTTCAGAACCTGACTGCTCAGTCTCACTAGAAGAACTTTCCGAACCTGACTGCTCATTCTCACTAGAAGAACTTTCAGAGGCAGAGCGTCGAGCCTAGATCCCAATTTGTTATCGAACCTAGATCCCAATTGTTTCAAACAACAGAAGACAGAAAGTACAAGAAATTTCTTCCTTCCACATTTTTTTTTGAATCTTTGTGACTGTGAAGCTAGGATGTACTTGCGGTAGCTTGTAAAACTTACCAGAGGTTCAATATCAAACATGGTGAAGAGAATCTAAAGTCAGGTACATCTGCATACAAAAACAAACTCATCATTTCCCATCCAGGGCTTAAAGGACCTAAAAACAAAATCTTAAGCAAAATTAGTACAAATTCATTTCGAAATCTTCCAAGAGAATAAATCCCTACGAAAATCAAAATCGGAAAATACTAACCTAACCAAATAACAATTATCAATAATGAAGCCACAGCCAAGTAACGGCATTAAGGTATTACTCGGCGATTCATGCAAACCAAAACATCAGTACTTTCATTAGCAAAATAATCAATAAAAACCTATTATAAGTCTGAAACTCGGATTACGTTTGGAAAATCCTCATTGAACCATAATACGCGCAATAGATAAGATGAAGATAAAAAAAATAGAGTAGGAATCGAACCTCGCAAAAACCATAGCTAGGTCTTTGAAACATCAACTGATCAAACATGAAGCCTCACAGTTCCCTCTACAGGACGATTCGACGAGTTAGGGATCCGATCTATCGACTGGCAAGTTAGGGCTCTGATCCGATTGAAGCGATTGAAAATAGAGAGGAAACAAATAAAGAGTAGAGTTCAAAACCTTGCAAAAACGGCTTGGAAACCACAACCATGAAGCCTCTCAGTTCCTTGTAGAGAACGATGCAACCGGTTAGGGCTCCGATATGGTGAGTCGTGAAGCCTTCAACTGAAACCACGACCGTATAGCTACGATCGAAGCGATTGCAAACAGAAATCGATAAGAGAGTGATAGAGTAAAGATAGAACGAATCGATTCGACGGAAGAGAGAAGATTTGGATCGATTGAGGGAGGTTAGCGATTGAAGATCAAAGGAAGAAAAAGAGAGAGACGGTCGAACTTTACGGAATGACTGAACGAGGTTTAACTTTAGGCGTGTGCTTCCGTTAGCGTTAAGTTAGTGGAAAACTAGTCGGCGTTTATGGAATGCCAATTTTATTCTCTGTGATGGCGCCCGTACAAGCGCCGTGTTCCAAACGCCGTTTAATCCAGTTTTTCTTGTAGTGTTAACGTTCCATAAAACATTGAAGTCAACTTAAAATGTGCTCTAGAAAGATCGTGCATAACAGCTGAACAATGGTGGGACGCAGAAGACATACCTTCTACACCATAAGCTTGTTAGGTACAGTGCAAAAAAGGATTCATCCAGGAACCAACTTGAAGAGTTTGACCAGACAATGTCTCACACAAGTGCGGAATCTTGCAAACAAAGTCAGCTCGAAAGGGAAAAAACTAATCCGGTTATGCATCTCACACTCATGACCAAGAAACCATAACCTCCATAAATTGAATCCAATTCATGCCTATCCAACAACTGTTCAAAAACTATATGTATGAGTTTCTGTTAACAAACCACTCATCAAGGTTTTTAAAACCACCCCTGAAACTCAAGAAGACGTCATATTTGAAATGTGTTGAGATGGAGGAGGATGAGGAAGAGGCTTCTTTGGCCATGCAGCTTCCATGGACCAAGCTCAAAGATGAATGATAGATCTTGACTTGTGCCTTTTCCGAGAGATAGGGGGTAGCCCTGCATACTTCTCTTCTTGTTAGGTGACTCGTTTGATTAATAACTCAGGATATCCAGGCAACCTTAGGTGCACTGGACTAATATCTCAGACTCAAAATATCTGGATCGTATGATATCAAACTTATAAATCATTTGTCACTGTATTGTCCTTATCATCCTCATATATGAGATTAATCCCACACTTCTTCACTGTCAACCACGGCTCCGTCTTCTTGGAGTCTTCTGGAATTATCTCAATCGCCAATTCATCCCCGCCGTGCAAATGGATTTCCATCTGATCTGATGCCAAATAGATGATTAGCATCTGATCTCGATCTACATGTGTTATGTCAGCTATGTGCTGCTCCCACCACCACTGCCAATTTTTCGTATTGGAAATAGTCATAATAGACTGAATTGAAGGTTCATTGTGAGTTCTGAAAACTATACATAAAATCCAGCCCAGTATTCTCCGGGTTACCAGAGGTGGCACCACAAGAGAGAATTTTGACCCTGTATACTGGTACCGGAACCAATTGGGAACCGCATCCCCTGGAAGATAAATACGTCTGCCTCCCCACACTCCAGACCATTCCTGTTCCAACAAGTCATGCATTAGTTGAGTATAAATTAAATTCCTTTTTCTTGACAGGACTTGAAATCAAAATATTCACACAGGCTGATATTATACTGACAATACGAAGATGACAAATGAGATATTAGCAGTTAAATTGATGCAATATACGCTTTATATCCTATTGTTCTTTTGAAG
>BPLS01000278.1:365601-394567 GCA_019656275.1 Rhododendron kiyosumense | reverse complement strand
TCATGGTGTTCATGGCCACTTCCTGGATCGTGGTTCCTATTTTCAAGTAACGTGAATTAATGCAACACGTCCGCTTCCAAAATGATTCCCTGTAATTGAATCTAATTTCAGTTATAAAACAGGGCAGTGAGGGCACCGTTCGATGATCGTAAAGTCTAAATCAACGATTAGATCCCATAATCTCCCAAATCAGCGTTTAATTACTACTCAAACGACACCGGTTCACTTTAAAACGACACCGTTGGTCATAAAAACAGTGTCTCCCTTAATTTCCGCAATCCTCTGCAACTGGTACTCGACTGGGGCAGGTTTCATATAGCTACCGTACCGTTCGGGGCCACGTGGAATTTTTTCATTGGGTGGCACTTTTCAGGATGTAAACACACCCCCCGCATTAACATTTTATTTATGCTAAATAAATGTTAATGGCACACGTTCTCTGCCCATGTCCCTTCAAATTCGGACACACGAAGCATGACAGGATTTTATTCCCATGCACGTCCATTGAGCTTCCCAAAGATAGCTACGATAATTCTCCTATAAATGGCAGTTAATGATAGGGTTTAACGAATCACATTACCCCTCATAAACCCCTTCGAATTTGAGTCTTCTCTGTTAAGAAGTCTTACGTTTATGGACTCTCTTCCAGAAATCAATCTCATTCTCGATAACCTTGATCATCAATCTTACTCTCCCCAAATGTCTCCTCCAGATTCTCCTCGAATGTTGGCAGGCAAAATTATTTCTGATCGAACATTTCATACCCCCAACCCATCTCCCACGGGTTGGGATTCCTCTTTAACGCCTTCGAATTCGTGTGATGGGTCCAACTGGGGCTCATGGGGAGAAAACTCCACCAATACCAATACTGGCACCATACTGGTCAAGTTTGACCAACCTGACCCCACACCTAACAGATTCCATCACTTTCGAACCCTTTTTGCGAGTCAATTCCTGCCTTTGAGTGGTAACGACACCGTTCACATGGGCATGCTCGAATCCATCTATTTCTCTCTCAAGTTTTCTCCTTTCCTAAAACAGGAGGAAAACTACCTTGGGCATGCCCCTTACTGCGACTTTAAACGCATGGCCCAAGCCCAAAAAACCCTCTGGCTCACAGAGGTGCAAACCCCACACTTCCCAGCTGACTTCGAAGAGACCAATAAGTTGGTTCCCCTTCCTGAAGAGCCTGACTGGCTCAACGAGGTGAATAACCTTGCTATCAACACCCCTCATTTCCAATGGCAATATGGTTATTCCATCTACCCTGCTGACAAGAGCAAAGCCTTGCAGCTCCTTGCAGCTTTCTCCTTCCTGGATATCCATATCCTGGAAGAACAAGTCCCACTAACCAATTTCAAGTGGGCTTGTGAAACACTGGTACTATGCTCCATCCCTTCTGCAGTTTCTTATCAAATCCACTGCTTCTTGGACTTTCTACCAGTAATCAAGGCATGGCTCGAAGCCAATACTGCTGCGTATTGCTTCGATCAAATCCTTCAAGACTATGCCATTGTCAAGGAAAGGATTGAGAAATTGCATGACCAAATTGAGAACTTTACTGCTGAGTCCTTCAAGGTGGTGCCTGGTCATGCAGACAAAAAACTTCGAAGGCGCTTCAAGAGGCAGCAAGTGAAGCGTCCAATAAAAGAGGCTAAGCTTCGAAGGAAAGCCAAAGCACTGGTGCTCCGCTTTAGGCCTCTGCTGGAGAAGAAATTGGAGTCAGACTCCAAAGAAGATATGAGGAAAATGGAGTTGAAATTCCTCCAATTTGCATGGAACAAGTTCCATAGTCTTGTTACTTGGTCCTTTCCTCATTACTTTGAGAACAAAAAAGCAACTTCTCCGCACCCAGGCCCTTCGAAGGCCTAATTTGTATTTCTTTATAAGAACTAGGATTTCCCTTGCTTTGCTTTTTGTAAATACGTAAATCTTAATTTTGTAATCCAGTAGCAGCTTTGTTTAATGAAATTCCCCCCTTTTTTCAATACGCTGGACTTGGGTTTATTGTTAAAATAGTAAGTCTAATAATAACAACTCTTTTAAAGAGCAAAAACAAATCCCAGCGGACCCCAGGGTACGGGCCCACTACAGGCCTGGCCCACCTGCAGGAGTATAAAAGCGGAATTAATTCAAAACCACCCCTTGCATTCTACGCATTCAAGCTTTTCAAACTCGAAATCCCTCAAGAACAGAACCCTCTTTCTCTCCAACAACGCTAAAACCAAATTGAATCAATGGCTTCTTCTAACGATCCAACAGCCTCAGAACATCCTACTCCCTCTTTGGCATTGAGGCGGTTCGTGTCAGGAAAAACACCGGGACCGACCGGAGAGCCCTACCTCGACGCCAGGGTCTTCATTCCAAACCCTAGCGAAGAAGGTACTTACATCTTGGGCCCTCAACTCATAGGAGAAATCCCTGCTAGGCTTTCTCTTTATTACCCTCGACTGGGGGATGCCGAAATCCGGGCTTGTTCGAGCCTCGATTGGCAAAATTTTCCAAAAAAATCCTTCCCCTACTGGCCTACATTGGACAAGGATTGGAAGATATGGACCACCCGCATGTTGGCTGCGAAGTCGGACGATCTAGAGAAGGTGGGTTTAAAAAGAATTATTACCCTCCTTCGAATGGGGGTCCCACAAAATCCTTCTCTGATTCAGGCCGCTTTGGCCTTTTGGGACCCATCCTTCAACTTCTTTCGCTTTAACTGTGGCATGATGGCACCCACAGTTCTAGATGTTACCCAAATGCTGGGGCTTATTCCGTATGGCCCCCAATTCGACCCTACCGAGGAGTACCATCCTCCCGAGGGCTTTACTCGTTTGACCGCCACAAACGGGGCTTTTTCCCATTTCTGCACCAGGGAAAAGAAATTGGGGGGGGGAAGTGACCGAGACAGAGTTTTTTGCCTACATCCTCTACACCCTTTGCAAGCACATCTTCTGCCACTCCGGAAAAAGAGTGATGAATGAGTTCGTTCCATTGGCACTGGCACTGGCTAGAGGAGAAGAGTTCGACTTTGCCTCTTACTTCCTGGGCCACGTCTACAAGGCCGGGTTTGACTTTTATCAGAAGGGTTTGAACCACTCACAGGGAGGGCCTCAATGGTTTATTCAATTATGGCTTCATGCCTACTTCCCTGAGTTGGGTCCCTTCAAAGCACCTAAATCCCTTACTGGCCTTGTCGAAGCGCCAAATGTTCATGGTGACAACTATGTCCACCCAGAGGACAGCACTACACAGACCTTGGTGTACTACCTCTGCTTCTTTGCTGGTCTCGCGTCAGACAGGGAATGGCCCAATCCCTATCCTACTCTTGTTGGGCCAGCATGGCTGTTCGACATCCTGACGGATAGACAAGGAAAATCTTCTCGAGCTCTCCAAGCATGGAGCAACATTCTGACGAGCAGAGAGATCTTCATTTCCTCGTCGAACACCCTCAAGTCCATAGCACATGCAGAGGTATACTGCCCTGCATAATTTGCTAGACAACTGGACTTTGTTCAGGGCATACCTACCCCTTACTGTGGTTTTGCCAACATTTGTATGTCTGAACGATCACCTATCCTGGCTGACCATTTCCTGACGGGGTTCGCCCAAGCTAGAAATGCATTGAGGAGAACAATTACTCAGGACTTCAGGGAACCTGAAGTGCGCACCACCCCTGCATTTGACAACTGGTGGCACTCCAACTGCTCTTTCCTCTTAGGGGTTAAACCCTACAAACAGTTCCTAGCCCACATTGGGTTTGAAAAGTCCGAGTTTGGGCATGGAGGAAAAAATAACTCTTCCTCTTTCTCCTCCGACAATGAATTTGGCCTGGCTGGAGGAATTGACGACATTGCTGGAGGTGAAGTTGAACAAAAACTGACTCCAGTCGAAGCCTCTCCAATTGCAATGATCGCTCCCTCCTCTCCACCAAGAAGGCAATCCATGAGGGTAACACAAAAAAGAGGTAATTGTTTCTGAACCTCCTCTCTTTTGCTGAAACCAAACCTGATTATACTCCATCCTGCAGGTGCTACCTCTTCTTCAGAAAGTGTTTCGAAGAAGAGAAAGATTACTTCTCAGCCCACAGAAGTAATTCCCACCAAGCACTATCTTGAGCCCTCAGCTGTACCTCCAGGTTGGTTTCCTTCCCTCTAACTAGTCTTTAAATTGCCATACTATTTATCCGAGTCACCTTCTTATCCCCTTCCTTTCAGCTTCGAAGAGGACAAGGACCACTAGGAAGCGTGGCCCTCAGGTTTCTTCCAGCGATGAAGAAACAGAGAGTGATACAGAGATACTGGCCTCCAGGGGTAAATTCCTTTCTCATTTATGATTCAATATTCCCTTAGGAATAAGAGGACTTTGCTGTAATTCTGACTCTTGAGTTCGAACTAGGTGAAACAAGACAAGCGAAGGAGACCCTCCCCCATGTGAGGAAGACAATTCCTCCCAAGAGGCCTGTTTCTCCAAAGAAGCCTTCCTCTCCAAAAGAGGTAAGTCAGTTTAAACTGCATACATTCTCACGTGTCTCCTGTGCTCGTGATTCACTGTTAACTTCTTTGTAGGCTCAAGTTATATCCCCTGTTGAGGCATTGAACCTAGCTCTCGTTCCTTGCCCTCAACAAGAAGTGAGAGAGCTCTCAATCCAAACGCCAGAAGATGTCCCTCACAAGGTATCCTCTGAATATTCGCCTTTCGAATTGTGAAAGGATTCACTCTAACTTTTCTTTGTCCTTTACAGGCATCCCCTGTTCAAGCTCTTTCTGTACAGAAAGACTCTGCTGCAAAGGATATTGACATGCACACTTTGCTGTCATTCCTTACTGAGCCAACCTTTGCACAAGTACTGACCAGCTTGGCTCCTTCGAAGACCTTGGGGCCACTTCCTATCCTTCAGAGAGACTTCCCCCTCACTCCCTTATCGGTTTCAGGGGAGGGACCTCTAAGGATGAATCCTACTTTGGCTTCGAAGAGCCATACTCTTAGAAGTGCTGAGGATCAAGGCTCCGGTTCAACCTCTTCCTCTGATCAGGTGCTCTTGACAATCAGTAATACCTTTCATTTCCTGTTTTTTTTCACTTAACTTTAACTTATAAACCTTATGCAGGTAATAGGTATGGCTCTTCCTCCTGAAGACCATCCCACATCTTCCTCTTCTCCAATTGACTTGCCCTTAGTGGTTTTTGACATATCCTTCTTTAAAAGTCAATTGGAAGAATTTTGCAATAAAACAGCTACTCCCACTCCTCTTATCTCTTCGAACCCTTTGGAAAGCCTTCAGCAACTCTTGAGCCCCTCCACACCTCTTCTCTTACCTTCTTTTAGTCTTAAACATGTTCTTTCGAAGGAAGAAGTCCTGACATTAAAGAGTCTTCTGAGGACCCTAAATCAGCTAGGACTTCCCACTTTGATTGAACATAGTTTAACCTATCACTTCGAGGTGTGCCATCAAGCTTTACTTCTCTCCCAAGGCCTTCCCATGTCAATCAATTCCACTCTCCAAGAGCAACTCAAGCAGTTCAGTGAATTGATTGCTCACAATCATTTCTTGTCCGAGAGCATTGGATTGACCTTCGAAAAGGCCAACAAGTTAGAAGCCAAAGCACTCGAGACCGCCTCTCGTCTATCTTTATATCAGGCTCGAAGAGATAAGCTTTCAGAGCTTGACAAGAAAATGCAACGGTTACAAGAAGAGATGGAGAAAGTCAGGGAAGAGAGAGCTGAAGTTTCTAGGGGCTTCCCAGAGCTTGAGGGTGAAGCACTAAGGGATGAGTCGATGCTCCCACGGCTTATTCCTTCCCTTCGAGAGGAACAGAGGAGAAGAGCAGCTCATACGTCCCTGTTGGATGCTAACTTTAGTTCCCTTCGAGGACTACTAACTACCATTTGTAATGTAACTAGTCCTTTTCTGTAACTTTACGCAGTTTGTACTTTATTCTTTCATTGAATATTCGATTCTTTTGGGCAAGTACATCCACAATTAACTCAAACCCTGTTTTCCACCTTCCATTACTCAGAAAGACTACTGTGCCAACGCTTCACCTACCGTATCAAATGAATATTCCCAAGCTCACTAGTATAAATAAAGGTCTTGGGAAAAAGAAAACTTACCAAGCATCTTCTTCCTCCGCCTTCTCTTCTTTCAGCAACTTCCAAACAAGCTTCCCAGTTAGGGCTCCAAAGAAACCCATCATGAAACCTCCTCCCCTGTTTCTGAAGAAAAGCTTCCAAACATAGCCACATCATTTCTCACGAGATTTCCCTTACACCCTAAGGCCTCTGGGTATAGCCACATCAGTGCTCACGATGTGGCTGTATCCAGCGGTCGCTTCGAAGACCAAAGATTCTAACCAATAATGGTCTTCGAAGCCTACCTACCTACCTATGGAGCTATGAGCTTCCTACAGTGGTGCTTGGAGCTCTAGCTCCCTACCAATAATTGGTAGGGAGATTGGATCACATCTCAATGAAGCTTGGTCCAAGTCTTTGTATTTCAGTTGGATTATCCCTAGAGACTCAGCTTTGATCCCTAGAGACCCAGCTTTGAGATACTACTAGACCTTAGATAGGTTTCTCGATGTAATCCCTTATGCAAATGTAATGGATCCCTAGATAGGTTTCTCGATGTAATCTCTTGTAACTTTCTGAGTTGATGAAATGAAAAATGCTCATTTATTTCTATGTTGCCAATACTGGCTTTGACCATCAAACTGGTAGTTTAGCCTTTCGCTACTGCTTTCATTCTGCTTCTGATGCTAAATACCAACGTGGATGTAATAAGCATAAAGAAAATCAAAGAAATAGAAATTTTCTGACAAGCGTTTTATGTCATTTTATCCTGTCTGGGCTTCTCCTTCGAAGCTTTCGAATAAACAACAAACAACATTGACAATGCTCTGAAACATGCTGGCTTTTCGAAAACCAACCGCATGCGGACTAAATTAATTTATCCAACTCACTTATTTCCCGAGGCTTTCCAGCCGTCTCCTTGTGAGTTGCAACCCATTAATGATCAGCAAGCACGCCGTCCAAACGCTCTCAGACCCTTCGTCTTCTGAGCCTTACGTATTTCCACTCATCAATGCCCATAATCACTGAAATGGATTTTTTATACACGTTCGAGTATAAATATATCTATGTGTTAACAGGACGGTACATTCTCTTTTTACTCTCTCCTACTCTACATATCCAATCATGGATACTGATCAACCCATGCTTTCCGTCGAGCTTGCGACTGAGATGACCAAACTGGCCAACATGCTTATGGAGCTCAAGAGAGAGATCCAAACAGAGCTCCAAGCCCTTCGAAGCGAGGTCGAACAGCTTCGAAGCCAGCTGGTGTGCTTTGAGACAGCTTCACGTCTCTACTTGGTTAGGACCTGGGATGATCTCTCATCCGTCCTTTCGGCTCACGAAGCAAAAAGTCCCCCGGAGGAAGCATCTTCTTAAAGACTCTCCTTTGGGATTGTGAGGATCAACTATGATCTTCATTTTTGCTTTTTAAGCCGGAGGGTGTTTTTTGTTCAAATCCACTTGGATCTGTTTGTGTTTATTTTTGTTCAGATCCACTTGGGTCTGTTTCAAACCCATTTGGGTTTTCCTTTGTTTTTTTTTAAAAATATAATGGGGAATTAGGTTGACTATGCTTGACTCTTTCATGGCTTCGAATGCTAACATGACATCTTGATTGAGATGTGATCGTATAAGAAAAGAAAAGAACTCCTAACTGTTGAAACCAATTGAAATCATATTGCTATACAACCAATGCTATACAGAATTCGCTTTGGTTTTAGCTTAACCTAACCAAATCCCATTGCAAACCTCAAAATCCATCCTTCGAAGGCTACCTTCTATGAAAGGATTCCCATATAGATGGAATATAAGTCTTGAGATGCCTTCCATTAATTTTCCTTCGATGAACATAGTCATCCAGATTTCTCAAATTATAGGCTCCTCCTCTCAACACTCTATGGATTTGAAAAGGCCCTTCCCATGTTGGCGCCCATTTTCCTAATCCATCCTTTTTTATTCTCCTATCCCTGGTAGGAAGAATAACCTTCCACACAAGATCTCCTTCATCGAAGTTTCGAAGGGAGACTCTCTTATTATAACTCCTTGCTACTCTTGCCTTCTGCAACATGATTTGGTTTAAAGCCTTTATTCTGGCTTCATCAATATCTTCTAACTCCATGTGCATGGCTTGATGATAAGACCCTGTATCCAAATTATTTTGACATGCTACTCTTTGAGATCTTACAGTAATCTCCATAGGCAACACAGCATCATGTCCATAAGTTAAGGCAAATGGAGTAATACCCGTGCTAGTCCTCTTTGTATTTCTATATGCCCACAAAGTGTCAAGTAACAACTCATGCCAAACCTCTGGGTTCTGATCCACCATTCTTTGAATCCCCCTCTTAATAATCTTGTTGGTTGATTCTGCTTGACCATTTGACTGAGCATAATAAGTGCTGGTATATATTAATGAAATTCCATGGTTACTAGCAAAATTCTTTACCAGTTTCCCTTCGAATATGGAACCATTATCCACTGTTATCGTTTGAGGGCTTCCAAACCTGTATATGATTCCTTTTATGAAATCAATAACATGGGTTTGTTTTACCTCCTGATAAACTTGTGCTTCCACCCATTTTGTGAAATAATCAGTGGCCACTAAGATAAACTTATGCTTCTCCAATGAAGGAGGATATATCATCCCAATCATGTCCATGGCCCAACCCCTGAAAGGCCATGGTTTTATCACATATTGTAAATCTGTGACTGGCAAACGCTTGAGTGGACCTATTTTTTAACAGGCTTGACACCCTTTTGCATAATCTATACAATCTTTGAGGATGGTAGGCCAATAATAACCATACCTCCTTATCAACCATCTCATTTTTATGCCAGCTTGATGTGCTCCACAAATTCCTTCATGCACTTTAGCCATTACCTTAAAGGCACTTACCTTACTCAAGCATTTCAACAGAAGGCCGTCCATCCCTCTCTTGAATAGCTCATTGTTGTACATTATGTAGTTTATTGCTTTCAATCTGGTTGCCTTGTCTGCAACACTGTCCGGTTTGGTTAAATATTCAATCAATGCTTGCCTCCAATCAACATTTTGACTAGTGGGTACATTAATTTCCAATACTTCGAAACCAGTTATTCTATTCTGTAACATGGGCAGAGATTTTCTCAAAGTTAACTGACAAAACTCCTTTTCATCTTCTGCTAGAACTCTGAAACCAGATGCCCTTTGAGCTATTTCATCCGCTTCTTCATTAAAGAATCTGGGAGCATAAGTTAAAGTGGGCATATAGAACTGATTTATCAACCTTTTGGCCTGTTGATAATAAATTATCAACGTTGGACTAGTGCATTTAAACTGTCCATTTAGCTGATTTATCACTAGCTGAGAATCTCCAAAAACTTCAGCAACACTCACTTTCAGGTTAAGCAAAATTTCTAATCCTATGATCAACGCTTCGTACTCTGCCTGATTATTGGAACATTGTCCCTCATTCAGTCGAAAACCATATTTGGTTTTCAACCCTTGGGGAGATTCAATAACTATGCCTACTCCAGCCATTTGAGCTGTTCTTGACCCGTCGAACCATAATTTCCATGGCTTGATCTCGACCACAGTGGCTTCCAATGCTTTTGGTGTCTCAAGCTCATTTGGATGATCAGCTAGAAAGTTGGCCAATGCCTGGCCCTTTACTGATTTTTGCGGTACATATTCAAGACAAAACTCAATCAAAGATACTATCCATTTCCCAATCTTCCCACTAAGCACTGGCTTAGAAAGCATGTGCTTAATTACATCAGTTTGAGAAATAACATAAGTTACTCTAGGCAACATATAATGCCTGAGTTTCTTGGAAGCATAAAACAAAGCTAAACACAATTTCTCTACTGCAGCATACTTGCATTCACAGGAGTTTAGGAACCTACTAAGATAATAAACTGCTCTTTCCTTGCCACCTTCATTGTCTTGAGCCAACAGTACTCCTATTGAGTCGTGCGTTGCAGCTAAGTACAACTTTACTGGCTTTCCTTTGATGGGAGGTGCCAAAACAGGAGGGTTGGCTAGATAGCCCTTGATGGCTTCGAAGGCCTCATCATGCTCTCTGGACCACTTGAATTCTTCCCCTTCCTTCAATTTCAACAAAGAAGAGAAGATTTTAGTTTTCCCTGCAGTGTTAGATATAAACCTTCGAAGGAAATTTAATTGTCCAAGAAACCTTTGCAACTCCTTCTTTGTAGAAGGTGGCTTGGCTTCAATAATAGCCTTTGCTTTGTTCTTGTCAACTTGTATCCCTTTGTTATGGACTAGATATCCTAGAAATTTTCCAGCTGATACTCCAAAAGCACACTTTTCTGGATTCAGTTTCAACTGATAATGCTTCATTTGTTGAAATGCCTTCTCTAAGTGTTTCAAATGATCTTCATCAAAATTTGACTTCACAATAATATCATCTATATAACACTCAAGAAAACTTCCAACCAAATTATGAAAAATGGCATTCATAGCCCTTTGGTAAGTAGCTCCAGCATTCTTTAGTCCGAATGGCATTTTGACCCATTCAAAGATGCCAATATTACCAGGGCAAGCAAATGCTGTTTTATGCACATCTTCCTTTGCAATACAAATTTGATTATACCCTGAATGCCTATCCAATATGGATAATATCTTGTGTCCAGCTGAACCGTCCACAAGTGTATCCACATTAGGCATTGGATACTCATCTTTAGGAGTTGCAGTATTTAGGTTTCGAAAGTCAACACAGATCCTGATAGTCCCATTCTTTTTAGGGACTGGAACCACATTGGATAGCCATTCGGCATACCTGGCTGTTCTAATAAAACCTGCATCCAGAAGCCTCTGCATCTCCTTTTTAACGCCTGCAATAGTTTCTGGACTCATCTTCCTGGTTGGCTGCTTCACAGGTTTGAATTGTGGCTTGATAGGCAACCTATACTCCACCAATTCCCTGTCCAACCCAGGCAGTTCCTTGTAACTCCATGCAAAGCAATCTTTGTTTGCTTTCAGCAGTGCTACTAACCCAGCTCTCACCTCTGGTTCAAGCTGTTTATTAATGAATACTGGATTGGGGTTTTGTTCATCCCCCAATTTTACTTCCTCCAGAAGGTCTTGAGCTTCAACCTGTTCTGGAGAAGCAACCTGGATTTCCTCCTCATGAGGCTTATCTTCCTGCATAACATCTTCCCATACATTGTCTTCTTGAATCTTCTGCTCGATTCCCAAAGCAACATACCTCACCAAAGCCAAAGAGTTGGCCTCTTCTTCTGCCTCTTCCTTGGACTTACATCCAAGCAGCATCATCTTTTGGGGTGTCTGATTCATAATCAACAGTTTGCTTCAGCTTCGATTTCAGCTCTGCCAATTCTCCCAGTTCCATCTCGTTGGTTGGGTAAGTGGCTGCTTGCAGTAATTCACTTAAAGGAACTACATCTGATTTGTACATTTCAGCTTCAGCAAAATTTGCTGTGGCACTAAATGGATGTGGATCAGCTTTGACTCCTTCAACACCCACTTCTTTGCCTTTGTCATACTTGACAATCATTAATTCCTGATGCATGGAGGAAGGGATACATCCATTAACATGAATCTAATCTCTTCCCAATAAAGCATTATATTTAGCATATGTGTCAACCACAAAGAAAGCAGTATCAGTCTCTATGCCTCCTACTGCCAATCTAATGGAGATGATTCCCCTGGCATGTTGACTTTCCCCAGTAAATCCTGCAATGGATGTGCTAGTTGGAATCAATTTTGCTTTTCTTTTCCCTAGCTTTTTCAAGGTTTGGAAAGGCAAAATATTCACTGCAGCTCCATTGTCTACTAGGATTCTGTTAAGTGGGACTCCATCGAAATATGCAGTAATATATAATGGACGCAAATGTTGTCTCATTGCATTAGTAGGTAATTTAAATGGATATGAAATTTCCACATAATTTAAATCTATTACCAAGGGGTATTCGACGTCGGACATGGACTCCGGGACAAAACAAGCACTTTCTTTTGAGCTTACCTCCAAACTCTCTTGACTCTGCGCAATTTCACATACCAGGTTCTCGTCCATCTCAATCTGAGTCACCTCTTCCAAGTCGCAGTTGTTGCATATGATGTTCAACTCTTCATCACTCCGCGTTTCTTCGAAGTCGATTGGCTTGTCCAAGTTCGACCAAGCATCACCTTGGCCTTTCATTGTCTGGCCATTCTTGAAGAAATCCATAGAGCATGGATACACCATATTCACCTGCACTTCTGGCTGCCCCCCAAATTGGATTGTTGCCCTTTCTTTGGCGGGTTTAGGTGCCTCAGTTTCCCTAGGTTCCTTGCTCTCAACCTCTTGTGTTGATAGCTCCATGGGTGAGGAGCTCCCTTCGATCCCTTCTTGTTCTACCAACATGGCTTCGAGTAACCCGGACAGGTAACTAGCCAATGAATTGGGAGATGGTGGATCAAAATCTTCCTCGAGCATGGCAGAGGCTACTTTCTTCAAAGTCTCCCTCTCATGATACTGGGCTCGAAACTCTTCTGGGTCCCTCTTAACCCTGTCAAATCGTGGATTAAGCCTTGCTCCCCTGCCTGATTCTTCCCCCGTTGAGGATTCTCCTGATTGGAAAAGCGTGTATTTTCTCTGGAGCTTCCTTTTCTGAGTTCTTGAAAGCAATGGAACCATCTGGGGTATTTGGGACTTGGGATCCCTGATTAACACCCAATTTCCAGAGTTCGAGACTGGTGGCTTGAAAGTTCTATTCTCATTCCTGTTGGAGCCTTTGTACCCTTGGAACAGATCAGGCTTGACTTGCTTGAGAAACCAATCAGGAACCCCTTTCACCAAAGTGAATTCCTCTTGTTTAGCCTCTCCTGATGCCTCAGCTGTCTGACCAATGTTGGCCTTCTTCGAAGGTGGCAACTCCCTTCTGTGGATGGCTGGGGCAGGGCTAGTAGGCACATCCCTCTTTGGTGCCAACCAAGACTTAGTGTCATTTAGCCTTGCTTGCACTGGGGCCAATCTCTTCATTCCCATCTCCTTAGGGAAAAAACTCACGCCCTTCCTATCCAAGTCCTTAAAAACCAGATAGTTGGCCCTGCAACCTACACACAGGCACTCCAAAAATGAAGCTTCCAACATGGGCAAATGATTATTACCTGAGAACCTCTGTGAAGCCAATCCATCACTGGTTCGTTTATAGGGAGTTGGCCTCATTCCCGTGCCTCGAGGATAGCAAGCGTATGGCCTGCCTCTTCCATATTGAACAGTATTCATGTTCACTGGTGCCTCCTTATTCTGCCAATACTTCTTGACAGTTCGAGCCAGTGAGGAGGGCACATTGGTGTTGACTTCTTCTACCTTTGGAAAAGGCGTTGTATCAATTCCCATAGTCTTTTCTAGAAATTTGATCCTTCCCTTCTTGATTTGTTCTTGAATCCTGTCACGAAAAACATTACAAGACTTAGTTGAATGAGACCAAGAGTCATGCCATTTACAATAAGTCTTCCCATTCTTCTCCTCTGCTGTGGGAAGTTTCACATTCGAAGGCAGCTTGATGATTTTCTTTCTTAACAAGAAATCAAAAATCTCATCAGCTTTTGTTATATCAAAAGAGTACACTTTAGTAATCTCCTTTTGTTTGAATTTCTGTCCTAGAGATACATTCTTTTGAATCAAAGGCTCGCAAACACAAGGGTCATGCTCTATAATTTCTGCAGCATCTATCTCATAATTGGGGTCCCTATAATACGTAGGGTAAGAGGAATTATGTCTGTCCATATCCTCTTATAGCAGTGATTCATATCTAGCCACTTTATAGGTTAGATCTGCAAAGTCTCTAAACTCTGTAGAATCAAACCTCTTTCGAAGCTCTCTTTCTAAACCATCTTGCGCTAATCTTACGAATTCTGCCTCTGGCAGTCGAAGTTTGCATTTGGTCTTTGCTCTTTTGAACCTAGATATGAAACCTGCTACTTTCTCATCTGGTTTCTGCTTCAGCCTTGCTAAGTCTGCCATAGAGACTTCAGGCTCAGCATTGAAGAACTGTGCATGGAATGCCTCCTCCATCTGAAACCAATCAGTTATTGATTCTGGTGGCAAGTTAGTATACCATGCAAAAGCTGGCCCGGACAAAGAATTTGGGAATAGCTTCAACTTCATGAAGCCATTTTGAGCCAAATTCTTGCACTGGGCAGAAAACCTCGCTATGTGCTCTATAGAGGACTGTCTTCCATCTCCATAGAACAAGGTAAAATCTGGGATTTTAAACTCTCTAGGGATTTGGAAAGTCGTGTCTACCCACTCTGGATATGGTTTTCTATAAATTTGAGGTTGTACCCCCCGAGTTCGAGGTCCACAAACCTCTTGTATGAGACCCATGACTTGGTCCTTTAATACTGGATTGCCTATGAGGAAGTTTTGCTCCTGATTTTCAACAGGAAGCTCTGGTCCTATGAAACCATCTTCGTAAACTCCCCTTGCCGTGTCTAAGTCCCCTTGTTTCTCCCTAGGAATCCTCCCATACGGTGTAGGCTGCATTTCATCAAATGCTTCATTAGTTCGAACAGACCTATGGATTCCATAAGCCGTCGTGAGAGGATTCTTGGCAGTAGGGACTTTTTGGCGAGGGTGTTGTGGGTTTTCACCCCTCCTCTCAGGCTTATGAACCAATTCTGGTTCTGAATCATCCTCCAATCCCCCAAATGTAGGTTCGAAGAGAGGATTCACACTCTGTCTTTCTCTAGTATTCCGTCGAATCCCTATGGTAACACCATGAGGTTGCCTTGGAATCTCTATGACAGGTTTTGCAGGTCTCACAGGCTCATACCAAGATTGTGGTATTTCATCTGGATACATCTTTTCCTTACCTGTTCTAGATTTCATCCTACTTCTACCACCATCCTCTCCAAGCCTTCCTTCGAAGGAACTTTGGTGAGTGTTCGAGTTGGCATGATTATTTAGCCCATTATCCCCTGGGCTATTCCTTGCTGCCTCTAAGTCGGGCAACCTATTTCTCATGCTTTTGATCATGGCTCTCTGGGTTTGAGCCATCTCTCGAAAAGCTACCATCATTTCTCTAAACACTTCCTCTCTATCGTGGTCTTTGTCACTGGCTTGTCCCTTTTGGAAGCTTGGAGGTACCTCCTCAGGAGGTACTTCATAGGAGGGCTCTTCATAATGAGGCTCCTCTTCTATTTCTAAAGCCAATTGAGGAAAACCAGGATTCGTTGGCGTTCCTAACTCTGGTGCCTGTTCTGGCACAGCTTGTTCTTCTGGCGCTAGATCACCCATGGGTGTTCCTATCTGCTTTCGAAGCCTTGGCATTTTGACACCTTTGTGTCCCACCGGGCGTGCCAAAAATTGTTTGGGCTGAATTAGCTCAATCAAATGGCAAATGATTGTGTGCGGGCGTGCCAGAAAAGAAATAACTTCAAAGATGAAATTACTCTTTTCAAATTGATTTGAAACAACTAATTTCAATCAGGCAATTGTGTTATCCGTTCGATTACCTCAACTAAGAGGATTTTTCCTTAAGGTATCAACCAAATAAAAGATTGACGCGCTTCGAACCAGAAAAGATGATTGAACACAAACAAACCTGAATTTAATCAAAGGTAAGTTTGTATGCAAACACTCTTAAGATTCTTCTAAGAATAATACAGTAAAATAAGCACACTGAATTTAATCAAAAGTGGACTTACAAACGACTATTCTTTGGTAAGAAAAGAACTTACAAGAAAATAAGAAAACTTGAATTTAATCGAAAGCAATCTTACATGCAAATAAGCCTTCAACTTACAAAAAGATCCTACTTTAAACTAAACTAATCTAAGATAGATCTCTGAGCAATCATTTTGTATGAGTTGTCAGATGATATGAATTTTTGTGGGGGCTTCTCTCTTCACTTTACTTCTTTATTTATAGACACGGGGTCTGCCTTCGATCTCCACGTCTTCGATTGATACCCACGTTGGCCACAATAAACGGTTGAGGGGGCTTTCGAACGGTTACCTTGATATTTCCAGAATTCCTTCTTCCCCTGCTTGCTTCGATCATGGTGTTCATGGCCACTTCCTGGATCGTGGTTCCTATTTTCAAGCAACGTGAATTAATGCAACACGTCCGCTTCCAAAATGATTCCCTGTAATTGAATCTAATTTCAGTTATAAAACAGGGCAGTGAGGGCACCGTTCGATGATCGTAAAGTCTAAATCAACGATTAGATCCCATAATCTCCCAAATCAGCGTTTAATTACTACTCAAACGACACCGGTTCACTTTAAAACGACACCGTTGGTCATAAAAACAGTGTCTCCCTTAATTTCCGCAATCCTCTGCAACTGGTACTCGACTGGGGCAGGTTTCATATAGCTACCGTACCGTTCGGGGCCACGTGGAATTTTTTCATTGGGTGGCACTTTTCAGGATGTAAACACCCGTGCATCCATGTTCATTCCAGCATCATACCATTCGATGGATCCGTGGCTTTCTTCATATTTATGGTATCATTCTACTTCTTGTTTCCCATTTTACAATCCTTAATATGACCTCATGCTCAAAATATAACCAATCTATATCATTCACACAACATGTCATACGACCTCGTTATATCCACATATCGATGGATCAATAACGTTTCAAAGCATTCCGAAACAATCAATCATGGCATAACATCAACAAGTAGATAAGTTTACACCATTCCCTTACGTACATCACACTACCCTACGTATCGCACCAACCCATCACAACTCAACGGCATGCTACCTGCTAGTACCAATACTTAATTCTCACGGAACGAGCGCCAAAGGAGTTTGAAAGATACGTGAGTCATGTGGACACGCATTACTCTGCTACCACTCGGATCACTAAAAAAAGCCTACATCTATCAATTATACTTTTCACAATGTCTCACATAGCCTACGGTACACCTAAACAACCTTACGGTACATTTTCCATTTACAACGGTATTAAGATTACATTTATCGAGTATCGAAGGGATTGGAACGATCATTGAATCATTGGAACCCGAGTAATCAAGCTTAGGGATGATTAGAGTGTGATTGGAGAGTGTTATAAGTGATTGAGAGCCAATACAATCGACGAATGATCAACAAGATTCAAAAACAATTTTTAAAGTCATTGGTACCAATACCTCAAAAAGTAGGTATCGGTACCAAACCAATCCAGTGGGCAATCAGAGTCAAGTTATTGGTACCTCAAAAAGGAGGTATCAGTACCAAAGGTACCAGTACATCAAAAAAGTGGTATCGGTACCACTGCATTACAGTGGGCGATTTTGCAGAAAACCAAGAACTAGCACAAACTCAAAATCCAACAAACTAAGGCACGATTTAGGCACATAATCATCACATAAACTCATAACAAGAGTAAGAAATCCCTACCTCAAGTCAAGGATCGAAACCCACGCGATTTGAGCAAGTTCTAGCTCTCCAAACTTCAAAATCATCCGAATACTCCTCCTCCGAGCGAGACCCACGAAATTCAAGCACAAGACTACGGTTGAGAGGTGGAATGGAGGTGGATCTTGGTGGAGTTTTTGTGGAATTTTGGGTGAGAGAGCAAAGAAGCCGAGAGGGAGCCGAGAGAGAGATCGGGAGATGACAGAGAGAAAATTGGGGAATTCTCTCCCCTACATACACACCCACACATATATGTATATATATACTCACACAATCACAAATTACACATGCACTCCTCTACAAACAACCTTCCCACATTGACCCCAAATCAAATAATTCAAATAATCCCTCATTTATTCCATATTCTAATATTAATAAAACCTTTAAACGATTTCCGAAAATACGAGTCTCTACAGTATCATTTGCGGTGAGAGAAATTTTCGGATAGAGAGAAATCTAGCGGTTGATTCTTGTATGGTAGTTGTATTCTTGTACTATTGGTTTCTGGGAATTATTTTCATTCTCATGTCAGCTTCTTTTTTCTACCGAGCCTTCTTGCAGTAATAGAATTTGTGGTCTGGTAGTTGGTGGCGTTATTGAGTTAGTTAGAAAGGAATCTTGATGAGTTTAGAAGGTGGTTAGCTCAGCTGTGATGATACATACCTCAAGCTATCTTTCTGTAATGATGATTGTGAAATCAATAAGAATAAAATTAATCTCTCTCCGGTTCTTCATTTCTGTATTTACACATTTTACGTTTCCTTCAATATATACCTTGGGTTCCTTATCATTAACTTATTTTGGTCAAAATTCATAACATTGAAGAGAAAAAGACTCATTAGATCTTAGTCAAATCACATGTTTGCATCCCGTGCCGTTTATGTGTTAAATAGAATACACATTACTCCTACAGTAATATGCAAACATTAGCTTGCAAATGTCTCTTATTATCTTGTGGGTTGTTTATTCTTTAGGTCCATGAACATATCCATAATAATAGAGTTTTTTTTTTTTCTAACCATAATCGTTTTAAAGAGCATTCAAAAAAGATTTCATTTTACTTGTCTTCTGAATCAAAAGAAGTCATGGCCTGCTATTTTACTTGCATCACAATAATTGTGTTGCTTTTCATTGGTTTGGGGAGTGGGTGGTTTGCCTTGAGCATAGCACACAGTGACGTGAGTCAATGGTTAGATCCATCTACAGTCCTGTTGTCCAATCAAAACCATTTATTTTGTGAAAAATCTCGAGCTAATTGTACCAATCAGTAGCTACATCATATTTGTATTAAAAGATTAATGGCTAGTCTAAACTTTCAGAGTAAACTGAAAGATAAATATGCTCGTCTCACATCGTTATTATTTTTTTTGATCAATTTGATATTTTTTGGCGTATGCTATCAACTTGGTGAGCCGAAGACGACAAAACGGTTCCAATCAAATCAACAGTACTGGAGCCCAGCCGCCTAGACTCACATGCATATCCCAAATCCCTTTGGATTCCTAAACTTTGACAGGCTGTATTTGGGGCCACATTTTGAGAGATGCCATTATTGATTAGAGATTGACTTATTTACGTAGAGCAGTGAATAAGCAATTTGCGGAGTTGCGCGATCTCAGCTGTCCATTTCGGTATTGGACGGTTTGGATTTTAAAAAAACTCTTTGCTGGAATAGTTTAACTCTTAGCGCGAAGAGTTTTTTTTTTAAATCCGGACCGTCCAATTTCGAATTGGATGGGCACAATTCATTTCTATAAATCACTATTCACGGAAAGGTCCGTGAAATAGATTTTCTCTATTGAGTACTTGTTCTCTACCGTGAGAAATTTCAAGCATAGGGCCCAATGCTATCTGTCCATGCTTTATCAAAGCTATCTTTCTGGCGGTGACTCGTGAGATTCGTCGAAGCATTTTTACCTATCAAAAGTTAACTCTTACGGGTAAAAAGTTAACAAACATATATAAATCATAGATGCCAAGATGAATGTGCCAAATCTGCCCTGCATGGTGCACTACTAGAAAGCGCGCATCCCAGATTCCAACCTGGACCACATTCGATCCATTTGAGAGATGCCATTATTGACTCCTTCTGTACTGGGAGAAATTTCAAGCATAGGGCCTAATGCTATCTGTCTATACTTTATCAAAGCTGTCCTTCAGGCCGTGACTCTTAAGAGCCCACCACCACCACCCACTTGATGCATTGCTCTATTCTGCTTTTATTTCTTGTTTGGAATTCAGCTAGGTGTGTCTTTTCTTTGGCTTTTTATTTGAAATAATTATGATTATTAATAAAACCCTTGGCTCAAGTAAGGACTGCCCTTGGTTTAAAAAATGGAAAGGTCTACCCAAGACTTCATAAAACAACCATCAACAGGTTATGAAGTTAAACTCAATTTACTTAATTGTAAAATTAAAACCAATCAGGATTTTCACTTTACATATTACTATCCCCTTTGTTTCTATTTTCCTGAGAGATTTTTTTTTTTTTTTTTGGGGTCAAACGAAAATTCTTTTCTGAGGGATTTGATTTGCATGCAACTAGTGCTAGCTCTGTCCCACAACATGGAAATGATACCCAAAAAACAGGTGAATAATTGGGCAGATGAATTTTATTTCTATCACAACTGTCATGGACAAAGAAATTCAATTCCTTGGGGGACCCCGTTCCCCAGCCTAGAATTCTGAATTAGCAAAACTCGCTTTTGGTCTCAATCCCTATCTGAGGCTTGGGGCTTGGTTTGGATTGGTTTGGTAACATATTAAAAAAAAATTAAAAAATCAATTGTGTCGGTTATAAAATCTTGTGGTGCAGAATACATATTTTAGTGAAGATGGGATAAGGAGTGAAAAATCGTTTTTTTACCATTAGATATACAGCGGAATAATTTCAAAGCTCCGTATTAACTTATACCACACCCCAATGTGGAATTTAATAGCCCCTTACATGGGGTATTAAGTGAGCATTTGGTCTATTTTTTTTAAATTCAATCTTACCTTTAGTCCTACTCAACAAACGTGCAACTAATTAATCGTGGGTACATGTAGCCTCACATGTCTGTGTACCATGGCTGCGGGATTGCAATCCCACCATCAAACATGCCCTTCCTTTCTTCATTTGCCCTGGAATTTCAGAGTAACAAAGTAACAGGATACTTGCAGTAGCCATGTTATAAAAGTTCACTTGGGCGAAGATTGTTGGGGTTTCTCTGCAGATTTTGTTGGTGAGAAGATTGTCGGTTGGCGTTGTTTGGTGTTGATGGTGTGTTTTGGCGACCTTAGGGGCGGCGGTGGACCAGTGGTTGGGATGGAGATTGGGTTCCTTTTCATGGGCTTCTTGGTTGTTGTCATTTATTTGTGTTGTTGCTAGAGTGTTTTGTTTCTGGGATGACTCGTAGGGTAGTTAGCAGCATAGGATTAGCGGGCGGATTGGGTGTCGATTGGGATGCATTTCGTTCCTTATGATACTTTGTACTTTCTATCCTTTTAACCTCTGGTTAATAAAACTTTCTTCGCTGTTAAAAAAAATAATAAAAAGTTCACTTGGGCTTCATTACCAGTAATTTTAGTACTTTGTTCAAAAAATAATAAAATTTGTAATAATTTTAGTACTTTGTTCAAAAAACCCTGTTTGTTGCCCTTAACGAGAGATTATTAATTCTGTCAGTTTTTCTCTTTTTGCTCTTGCCAACTCGTTGTTGTCTCTTGGGTTCGGAGAGGGAGATGATTGTCGAGGGGATGAGTGTTAACCTTGTTGCGATGCTTCCTTCTCGTTGAGATGCCATTTTGCTCTCTATCCATTTAATCTTTTTGCAATTTCATATAGGTGTAGTGTTCAAACTCCTTCGCTTTACTCCTTCAATGGTATATTGTAGTGATGTTCTTAACGTACTCAAAATAATAATAATAATAAGACAGCACCAAATATGTTTGGGAAAATTTGGAGGACAATCTGATTTAGAGAATAAACCGCGAAATAATTGCGCTTCAAAATATATTTTTTTTTAAAAAGGTACTCCGTAAATAATTTGGTAGAGGTAAGTTGGCCGCATTTTTCGCGCAGAAAAAACAAGAAAGAAAGAAAAGGTAGATTCATTTGGAGGTCACATCACATTCAGCCTACCTTATACTTTTCAATTCAAATACTCCATATGCTGACTCTGAAATAAGGGGTGTGTATTCTGGTCTTTCCCTTGAAATAAACTTCATTCAAAGTGATAAACCAAGTGAAGCTTCCCTTCTTTTGCATCTCAGTATAGTTCTCTCTCTCTATCTCACAACTTTCTTTTCACACAACGAACAATGGCTATTGCGGAAATCTTTCTCACTGCTTTCATCCAAGTGGTGTTTGAGAAATTGGCTTCAGGTGATTTGTTGAACTTTGCACGGAGGGTGCGGATTGATGATCTGCTGACGAGATGGAGCAGAATGTTGAGAGAAATCGATGCCGTGCTTGCAGATGCTGAAGAGAAGCAAATGAGGACAGATCAAAGGGCTATCAAACTGTGGCTGGAGGATCTCGAAGACTTCGCTTATGATCTGGATGACATACTTGACGAGTTCTCCACTGAAGCTTTGCGACAACATGTGTTGAAAAAGTCTCGAGCTAGCACCAGCAAGGTACGTGCCCTCATACCTACTTGCTGTACGCGTTTCAATCCAACCACCATAGCTTTTGCTTCTAGAATGAGGTCCAAGATGGACGAGATCACAAAGAGGTTGGAGGATCTCTATGACCGAAGAATCGGACTTGGCTTGCAAATTGTTGATGCAGGGCACCCTACTGGACCTCCACAAAGGCCACCCACTTCATCTCTCATACACGAACCTCGTCTGTATGGTAGAGATGGGGATCAAAAGGTGATAATTGAGTTGCTTCTAAGCGATCAATCAAATAATGGAAATTTTGATGTTGTTCCGATAGTGGGTATGGGTGGGGTTGGGAAGACCACGCTCGCTCAAATGGTCTACAACAACGAAATGGTTGGGAAACATTTTGAGATTAAAGTGTGGTTATATGTCTCTGAAGGGTACTTTGACATTATGGGACTGACAAAAGCGATTCTTGAGTCTATTACATCTCACCCTTGTGATCTTAAAACCTTAGATCAAGTTCAAGATCAATTGAAAAGCGCTTTGGCTGGGAAGAAGTTCTTGATTGTTCTAGATGATGTTTGGGACAAGAACCATGGTAATTGGAGCAAGTTACAGAGTCCTTTCAGTAATGGAGCCTTAGGAAGTAAAGTCATAGTAACGACACGTCTGAGGGATGTTGCATTGACAATGACCGGAACCGATAAATATCATCCCCTGAAGGAACTATCAGAGGATGATTGTTGGTTGGTGTTTGCACAACTTGCATTTCAAAATGGTGGTATAGATGCAAGTCCAAAGTTAGTTTCACTTGGTCGAAAAATTGTGAAAAAATGTCGAGGCTTGCCTTTGGTTGCGAGGACACTCGGTGGCCTTCTACGGTGTAAGTTGAGAGATGATGATTGGGAAGAAGTATTGAATAGTAAGATGTGGGAGTTATCGGATGAGGATAGTGACATTCTACCAGCTTTGAGATTAAGCTACTACCACCTCCCTTCACATTTGAAGAAATGTTTTGGATATTGTTCTGTTCTGCCTAAGGATTACGAATTTGAGGAGAAGGAACTAGTTTTCTTGTGGATGGCAGAAGGCTTAATTCAGAAGCCAAAAGGACAAAAACAAATGGAAGATCTTGGACGTGAGTACTTTCGTGAATTGCTATCGAGATCATTTTTTCAACCGTCAAGTAGTGGTGGTCATGAAGTCTCACTATTTGTTATGCATGACCTCATCAATGATTTAGCTCAGTTTGTTGCTGGCAGAATTTGTTTAAGGCTAGGGGAGAACCCACCCGAAAACAATGAGGATGATAAAAATATCACCAAGGCTCGTCATTCATCCTACAAACGTGGCTATTTTGATGGCAAAAAAAGGTTTGAGGCCTTCCGAAAAGCCGAAAAAGTGCGGTCTTTTTTACCATTTGGATTGAGAGATCGAGATGCCAACGAATACCAGACATCCTTTTTAACAAGCGATGTTCCCCTCCATTTATTGCCAGGTCTTAAACATTTACGAGTGCTTAGTTTGAGAAGTTATGGAATCATTGAACTTCCGGGTTCAATTGGAGATTTGAAACATGTGAGGTTCCTTGACCTTTCATGTGCCTTGATTGCCACATTACCGGAATCAATAAGCACTCTTTACAACCTACAAACACTAATATTGAGAGACTGTAAAAGGCTCAACAAGTTACCTGCAAACACGAGTAACCTTGTTAACTTGCGGCATCTCAATCTTACTGGTGCAGATTCATTACAAAAGATGCCACCAAAAATAGGTGAATTGACGTATCTCCAGACATTATCGAACTTTGTTGTCAGCCAAGATGAGGGGTCTACCATAAATGAGTTGAAAAACTTGATTCATCTTAGAGGGACACTTTGCATATCAGGCTTGGAGAATGTGGCAGATGCTTTGGATGCCAGCAGGGCCAACTTAAAAGATAAACAAGGCTTAGATGTCCTATTAATGAAATGGAGTAATGTCTCCGATAATTCTCGCAATGGAAGTGTTGAATCAAAATTGCTTGACATGCTAAGACCTCACATTAACTTGAAAGAGCTTACCATTATTGGTTACCATGGTCTAGCATTTCCGACTTGGGTGGGAAATTCTTTGTTTTGTAATATGGTATCCTTGAAGTTCCAAAATTGTGAAAATTGCAATTTCTTACCTCCTTTGGGTCAATTACCATCACTTGAAAATCTTCACATTCAAGGGATGAAAGCAGTAGAGAATATTGGTCTTGAGTTCTGTGGGTTGGGCTGCTCAAATCCTTTCCCAGCTCTACAGATTTTAACCTTAGAGGACATGCCCGAATGGCAAGATTGGTCTCATTTTAGAGTCGAGGAGAGAGCTCAAGCATTTATTCGCTTGTCAGAGCTCTCCATTAAAAGGTGTCCCAAGCTTTTGGGTAAATTGCCCGAAAATCTTCCTTGCTTAAAAAAGCTGGAGATTAAAAAGTGCCCACTGTTGGTTTTTGCATCGGCCCCAAGCCCTACAGAGCTGAATCAAGTGAGGAACACGCTCCACTTTGAGGCACTTATTTCCCTATCTCTCACACATGTTTCGATTCCGGACACTGGTAATCCAGAAGTGGGTAAAGAAGCAATGTTGGAAAATGCAAGGTATTGCCATTTAAGCTCGCTGATTTCCCTTACAGTTAAAAGTTTACAGGGTCTTAGATGCCTACCTGGTTGGCTTCTTCAAGGGCTGACAAGACTCCAAGAACTCTTTATCCATGGTTGTCAAGAACTCACCTCACTGTGGAAGAATGATGTGAGACAGAGACACCAACTCCCTGCCCTCCGACGTTTAAGGATTGAAAAATGCCCTCAACTTATTTCCTTTTGTGAAGAAAATGAAAGCGAAGAGAATGAGGAAGGGCTACTGCAGCATGAGGAGCTGCATTACTTAATGATGCTGGGGCATTTGGAAATAACATCTTGTGAAAAGCTGGAGAGACTGCCACGGGGGCTGCACAACCTCAATTATCTTCAAGATCTTATCATCTTCAATTGTCCATGTCTCATCTCTTTTCCCAAGGAAGGTTTGCCATCTACTCTAACAACACTTCGCATTACAAATTGTGACGCTCTGCTGTCCGTACCAGAGTTGACGATGCTGAATAGTCTTGAGATATTGGAAGTAAGTGGGTGTCCATTGCTCACGTACTTAAGTTGTTCTAAAACTGGGCTACCGCCCACTCTCAAATCTCTGTGGCTTAATAATTGTCAAAATCTGGATTCAATACTGGCAGAGGAAGGGATGAAAATCAATTGTCCATCTCTTGAACGTGTGTTAATCGATAGCTGTCAGAGCCTCAAATCCTTGCCGGATTTGATGCCAAATAATTATAACGGTGGACATCTCAGGAATCTCAGACAATTGTGGATGTATGATTGTGATAATGTGGAATCCATTCCGGAAGGATGGTTCCCCGCAACCAATCTAAGGGATTTGCGGATCTACGGGTGCAAAAAACTCAAGGGCCCACCATACCGTGTCTATAACAACCTCACTTCTCTTCAGCAGCTGTTTGTAGATAATTGCGCTTCAGCTACAGGACTCGTATCCTGCATTCTAAACAATGCACAATTCACCAACCTCACTGAGCTTCGAATCGTCAATGTCGACATGGGTAATAAGCCCCGATCAGAGTGGGGTTTGCATAGATTGTCCTCTCTCACAAGTCTTGACCTCGAACATTACGGCGGGGCATCATTTCCGCCAGAAGAAAAAGATGGGATGATGCAGTGGTTACCCCCTTCTCTGACCTCCTTGCGGATCAATGAGTTCCCAAATCTGGAGAAGCTCTATTGCAAGGACCTTCAAAACCTCCCCTCTCTCGAAAGACTTGAAATCACGGGATGCCCCAAGCTCACGACCATTACAGAGCTAGGGCAGCTTCCCACGCTTTGGGAACTGATAATCGGTTGTTGCCTGAACGTCGAATCGTTTTCTGCAGAGGATCAAGCATTCCGTCTGCCTCCCTCGCTTTTGAGTTTGTGGATCCTTTGTTGTCCTTTACTTTCAGAGAGGTGTTCAAAGAAGAAGAATGGCCAATATTGGCCCCTCATTTCTCACATCCCTCAAGTCTGCATAGACTTGAGACTCCAACGACAGACTATGCCCCAGGTGCGTTTTACATAAAATAAACTAATATCCAATTCTCCTTATATCAAGCCAATGAAGTTATTAATTCCTTTCACTAACTAATAAATCTTATCTTGGTTTTGTTTTTATTCTGAAAATGTCTTGCCTGGTTTGCACAACTGATTCTGGGATATATTACTCCATAACTTACATTTCATGGTCAACCCACTCCTACCACACGCCACATGGTTCACACTCACACACACATGCGCATATATCATCAAATATCGATTTTTAGACACTAATTTTGGTCCTTAATTTGTTGACTAATTTACATTTCAACCCTTTCAAACATTTTAACATTTTCAATCGTGATAAAATTGGTAAGCGAAGTGAAATGCAGATGATGCCTCACTTATATTCCAATGCACATGGGTAGGGTTCGATTCCCATTAGCACACTTCCCCTCTCCAAGTCCCCTAGGAAAGACTAGATTAGGATTAACGAATGGCCAAAAAAAAAAATTATTGTGATCAAACTGTTTAAAGGATTAATAGAGTATGACAATAAATAGTTCTATGATTTGACGTTGTATAATTTTTGACATAAGAGCCAAAAAAAAAAAAAAAGAAGAGAGACCATATTTGCTATCATAAATAAAGATACGGTGAGCATGATTTATAATATATTATAATCCGTAAAATATTTGATTTTCAATGTCTACATGTAATTTATTTTTGTGCCTTAAGGTAAAATTGCAATCAAAAGTTATTACGATTAACGGTGTTTTCTTTTATTATTGTAATTCATGACCAGATATACATGATAGATCAAGAGCTCTCAACTTTATTTTCTTGTATGTTTGCACCACTGCAGTTCTGAGAAGTGGAGAATGTGTTATAGTTCCTTGGAACGTCATTTTCTCAAGTGATACTTTGCAACAAGATGAAGGGACACGGTATTCAATCATTCCATAACTTTTTAACACTCCTAATTTTCTCTGCCCAAAAGTATGTTATCTGCATAGTTGTCATTAAAAAATTCATTTTGTTTGTCTTTTATCATGTGCTTTATGAAAATCTACTAGTGTGAGATTTTAGCACAAGCACAATACGAAACTCTGGCAGAAAGCCGCTGGCCTATTTTTTGTATTCAGACGACTTCATAAACCGTGGAGCATCTAAATGCATTTACTTTTTTATTTTGCTTCTTATTCTTTCAGCAAATACTAATGAATCAAGTATTTGACTTGGGTTTATCCAAAGCTTGTGCTAACTTTCTCACATTGCTCAAATTTTGCAGCCCTTCTACTGATACATTTTTGGCACCAACCATTTGGAGTTCCGCATGTTGAATTTTCGGGTTGTGGTGCTCTCAAGTCTCAATGTGTTTTCAGAGCTCAGGATGTATCCAATTGGACGGTCAAAATATATTTATGTGTGTGTGTATTTGCGTAATTAGATTAATTTCAAGTCTTTTAGTGACAGAACTATGAAGGTTAAATTGCTATGTGGTGTCTAAATGCCTTTGATTATGTTGTTCTTCCTACTTTCCTTCCTCCAACACTCTCATTTGTTAATCAAATCGTCCTCCACTTATTTGGTAGTATCATTTCCAATGATCTGTAAGACTTTTAAGCTACTAGACTCATATTTCATAATATTGTGCTTGAATCGTGTCTTGTTGCTCCGCCTAATCCTACATATTTACAGAAATTTTGAGAATTTTTTTATCAGCTTTTTGTGTTCATTGAAGCTTTACTATTAGCGGTTTAGTGGACTAGTACCACCCATGATTTTCCAAAGTGTCCTCCATTTGAAATGAGGGTGAAAGCCTCATTAAGCTTTTTTTTTTTTTTTTTGAACGGCGAAAAAAGGAATGATATTAATAATGAAAGAAGAACAACAGATTACAATATGAGAGTAGCATCCCACTAGATTGGCACCTTGCACCACGACAACCACATGCTATTCAAGCTCCAAGGATTGACAAGAAATCAACCCGAACATGCAACACACCCAATATGAGAGTGAGCAAAGCCTCATTAAGCTTTGCTCACTCTCTTCATTTTCTGGACCAACTATGATACGAGCACACTATGAAACAAGAAGATGATTATTTCTGGTGGTGAAGAATTGGATTATTGCTTTTATTTCTTGATGATCTTGTTATACAGCCAAGAGCAAGCATCAAGTGATTTCATGAGATGCCGTGCCCTTGATCTAACAATTTTAGCAACGGCTGGCTACTCTAGATCGATTTGGCTATAATCTTTGTACCATCAAAGATGTGTACCATTGCGATTAACCATTTCTGCTTAACCAAATTGGCTTCGGAACCTGCAACGCGCACTTTCCCTTTCTCCAGGCTATGCTCTCCCGCTATATCCCAATGCAAAATTGTAGGGAAAAAATGAATACCACTGTGACCATGTAACCCTCAAATAATGCGTGTTCATGGTGATAACCGTCAAATAATACCATCCTCCTCTTCGCTCGGAAATCCAAGTTCCAACTGTGCTAGATTATTCTTATTTTTATATTTTCCCAGCATCTCGCAATTCCAAATCAACAGCCCAAAAGGTTTAAAATTAACAGACACGAACAAACTAATGAACAACTACCGTATAATAAAAGAATTCCCATGCACTATTCGCTAATATTCCACAGTCCATGACAATAATATGTCATACAACTCAGAGTCAGTTCCACAATCACCAACCATTGGTGCAACTTTCCTTTGAGCATGCAAGAACATCAACATCACGGTGCGAGCTGGATTTGGAACCTAGGATGACTTAGGGCAGCAATATTTGAAGTGAAAAATATATCCCCC
>BPLS01000278.1:332528-365591 GCA_019656275.1 Rhododendron kiyosumense | reverse complement strand
TGTTAAGGAAATCAATCCCACATTGCTTGGGAGTGGAATGGGTGATCACTTAATAACATCTGGGACCTCTCCACTCATTGCCAATTGGTTTTGAGATGGATATAAAGTTTCTACATGGTATCAGAGCGGGGCCCGTTCCACCCCAAATTTTATACAAATTCATAATCCACACCCCGCGATGACAGACCAGCGAAAAAGGCTGCACGATGATAGGACCCAAAAGTGGCCACACGTGACAGACCTCAAACGCGGCTGCACGTGAGGGGGGATGTTAAGGAAATCAATCCCACATTGCTTGGGAGTGGAATGGGTGATCACTTAATAACATCTGGGACCTCTCCACTCATTGCCAATTGGTTTTGAGATGGATATAAAGTTTCTACACCCCCATTGGTTGTTCCAGACTACCAAAGACAAAGAATTACTACGAAGTTTTCATGCACAGAGGAGGCATTCATTCAGTGTACAAAACGGGACTGGTCCTTCATCGTTTGAATAGCATTACTCTTGTAAATGCTATCGATTTCACAAGAGAATACAACTGTACTTCAAGTATGATCCAACTGTACTAATCTCATAGTGTTTTCTCAAAAATAAAATAATCCTCAGAAAATGGCACTCGGCCGTCATTTTCTTGTTTTCTCGTTACAAGTCTTACATCTCATCACAAATACCCCCCAAAAAATGAAAGAAAAACGAAATGAAAAGCACTCCTCTATAGCTCTTTTGAAGGTTCGTACCATATCCATGCGCTTACCTCATAAATCATTTTCCTCAAGACCCTGGTTCCCATTAACTCATCTGACATCCACGGTCAAGAGGCTTCACGCATTACCAGTTCGACCAGACGTTTCAGTTTCCAGTCGCCCAATTCTTAGACAACAAAAATGAAGACAACTTGGAAATTGAGCAACCACAAGGACATAATCACTAATTATACTTTGACGAACAAATACTCTGCAGACGGGGAAAAAAGAAACTTGGAGTGTGCAAAGAAAGGGAATTTTAGTTCTTAACTTCAAAAGCACAAATAGACGAAATCAATCTTAAAATTAAAGGAAAGCAAAACTAAAAGGAAACCATGCGAAATGGTGTACCCATCGTCGCCAACAATTGAGGTACATACAATACACTAGAATGTTTATTATCTATTCTGGGTGGTCAAGTGAATGATGAACCAAAAAATGTTTATTATCCTCTTAAGTCTTTCATTACTGACCTCCAGTTTGCCTTCAAAACAATATTATTAATCTCGTACCATACAGCCCGTTTTGAGAGGAAAGCGGTTCAGTCGGGTGACCTCATTATTTTGGCATGTCCGAGTATTCCGGCCCTTCTCAGTTCCCGCCCCTGTTCTAAGCAGTACAAATGAGGGCCTAACTTATTGCCTCTTTAATAGTCACAAACATGGTGTTATTACTTTCAATGTACGTATCTCTGCAGTTTCTATTAGGGGTGTCAAATGAGCGGGTTTGGGTAAAAATGGGCAAGTTGTAAGTGGGTTGGGTTTTTAATGGGTCATTGACCCATTTAGACCCATTAATTATGAGTTCAATTACCCATACCCAACCTGACCCATTTATTTAAAATCAAATCTAACCCGCCCATGAACCCAATTACATATAATATACTAAAATTTTAAAATGACTAAAATACCCATATACACTGAAATGACCATATTACCCCTATACATTTAAATTTCTAAAATACCCATGTACAAAAAAATTACCATATTATCCATGTATACTAAAATGACCAAATTAAACAAAAAGTTTACCGCCGCTCTATTTCACATCTCTCTCCATTGTTTTCAATCTCCAGATTTTAAAAGACTCTTCTAGGGCTGGAAGAGATTTTTCAAAATTTTTATCATTGATTGCCAAGACGGACGGGAGATTGAGTGCTACAGTGAGGGAGCGACACCACTGAAAGGGGGAAAAAAAAGGTTGACTTTTTTTTTACTTAAAAGTGGTTATTTTCCAAAATATTTGGGTAAAAGTAAAAAAAATTTACTTTTTTTATTCATTTTGTCGAGACGAATCAAATAGTCAAAAATTAGCACAAAATGAATAATCGCGAAAAAAAATTGAATAAAGACAAAAAGTACTAAAAGAGTAAGTTGTTAGAGGAACGGGATCTAATGACTTTTGACTTGTCAAGAAAATGCATTTTGAGAACTTCGGTCAGTTAGTTAATTAGTAGGCGGTGATTCTTTTTTAATTATTTGCATTTCTATTTCCATTATTGAGATGAGTGGGAGAACAACTCATGACCCAACAAATAGAGATGCGGTCAGTGCGTTAGTACGGGAA
Organism: Rhododendron kiyosumense; assembly: GCA_019656275.1. Lineage (NCBI taxonomy): Eukaryota > Viridiplantae > Streptophyta > Magnoliopsida > Ericales > Ericaceae > Rhododendron > Rhododendron kiyosumense. The sequence goes on along the minus strand of BPLS01000278.1, from coordinate 363,279 downwards.
GAATTTATATGAAGTTTTTTCTACGTGATACTATGACAAAAAAATTACTCCCAAATGAGCTATTCGAAATCTCCATTTTGGATAAAAAGACCTCGTTGCGAGAGCAACTTTTCAATTATATGCTTGCAGTTGCCGAGCCTGGCCAAGCATGCCAAGCAGCAGTGCCAAGCGGCCAATCCAACCATTCATCTTATCGATGATTCAAATCTTAATCCGAGCAATAGACTATTCAGATATTTGTGCACTTAAATTAGATCCAAGCTGTTTGTGTCAAGATAAACAATCAAACCGACCGCTCAGCCCTGTTTGCAATCATCTCCCATTCCAAAAAAAACAGGACTAATGCTTGACACAAAATTAAGGAATGCGAAAAAAATCGAATAAGGACTACTTAAAAGACAAGTTGTCTTTTTTGCGTGTGTGTGGGAAACTAGGTCTTAATAATTGTTGTTTATGGTGACAGAATAGGTTAAAAATGAAATTAAAGTACAACGACTCAACTGTGTTTTAGGCTCCGTTTGTTTCGATGAAAAATATTTTACAATGTAAAATATTTTTTCAGAAAATAAACTTCAAACTTTTATTTTCCAGTGTTTGGTTAACACTTGAAAATATTTTCGGAAATCAACAAAATATTGTAGAGAGGGAGATGAGAAGTTTAAACGGTGGATAGATATGAGATTATTGGAATTGAACGTAGGTTAGGATTGGCAGTCGAGGAAACTGAACAGTAAGAATTGCAAGAGAATGCAGCAGGTTCATTTCGGAAAATAACTTACGGAAAATTTAAGGGTAAGTCATTTTCATCCAATTGATAGAAAATGTTTTACATGTAAAATATTTTCCTCATTTTTTACACAACCAAACACCGGAAAATAGGTAAAACATTTTATCGAAAAATATTTTACGTCCAAACAAATAGAGTCTTAGTCTCGACTCTCATGCTGTAGAAGTCTGCGTGAATGATTTTGGATCCATCAAAAGGAACGAACTCTCATTAATCTCATGGGTTATATGCATGCCTTGTTGGGGCATTTAAGTTGACCCAATTGATGCCCAATTGAAACTCATTAATAGATGGGTTAGATGGGTTGAGTCGACCCATTCTAACCCAACTTATAAATAGGTTGGGTTTGATCTATTTTTTAGTTGATGGATTTGGGCTTTTTAATAGGTTTGTGTTCAATTTGTCACCCCTAGTTTCTACTCTATGGTACCTTCACTCTATGTAGACTAGTATTGCGCTCTTGATTTGCAATGGTGGAATCATCGGTAGGAAAATGACTTAATTACCAAGATTTCAGTCGTAAATCATTTTATACTAGTTTGTGGCAAAAATCTTTTACCGCGAAAAAAGTTTTTCCCATTTATGTGCTACCAAACACCAAAAGTTAGGAATATACTTTTGGGGGAAACATTTTCACCCCAAACAAACAGAGCCTAAATCAATGAGCTAAGACCTGGCCTCCCTAACTTAAATCTATTTGAATTTCCAATGCTTTTAGACAGGCTGTATTTGGGGCCAGTTCCCGCGTGTTCCGAACTCCCATAGACATGGCATCGTTATTTTATTTCTTTCGTGGATATGCCATTATTCACTTCCTCACTCCAATGAGAGATTTCAAGCATATATTGTCTATCCTTCTTTTATTTATTGATTGGAGTTGTGATAATTGGCTCTCTGCTTTGGCTTTTATATGCGTACAGAACTGAAAAGATAAACAAAGGGTAAATAATTGTGTAGTGGTTCGTAGGTCACAGCTAAAAAAACGAGTAAGATGTGACTTTGAATAGACTTCCTTCTATAATCAATCAAGCATGGCATGGCTCAGTTCGAGATATGATTCAGTGCTTATGGGCACCACCACGGCCCATGCATTCTCCATAACCAATCAGGCTTGCCCTAAACGCACCCATATCACTAAAGTTTGGTTTGGGTTCTGAAAATCTACACAACATTATTGTCTTTCTTCCTTTGCTGCTCGTCTTTCATCAGAGTGCGAAAAGAAACAATGGTTGTAGCGGAAATTTTTCTTGGTGCTTTCGTTAAGGGGCTGGTCAGTGTGTTGACCTCCCAAGAGTTGTTGAGCTTTGCCCGGAGGGAGAAGATTGATGCTCTGCTCATGAAATGGAGCACGATGTTGGATCAAATCGATGCCGTGCTAGCAGATGCTGAAGAGAAGCAAACGAGGACCGATCAAAGGGGTATCCAACAGTGGCTGGAGGATGTCGAGGACTTGGCTTATGATCTGGATGACATGCTAGACGAGTTCTCCACTGAAGCTTTGCGGCAACAAGTGTTGAAGAAGGAGTCTCGAGGCAGCACCAGCAAGGTACGTGCCCTCATACCTACTTGCTGTACGCGTTTCAATCCGAGCACCCTGGTTTCAGATTTTAGAATGAGGTCCAAGATGGATGAGATGACTAAGAGATTGAAGGATCTCTTTGACCGAAGAACAGGGCTTCACTTGCAAATTGTTGATGTTGGACACTCTAGTAGATCTCCACAAATACCACCCACTTCATCTTTGATACACGAAACTCGTTTGTACGGTAGGGATGGGGATCAAAAGGCGATAATAGAGTTGCTCCTACGTGATCAATCAAGTGATGTAAAAGTTGGTGTTGTTCCGATTGTGGGCATGGGTGGAGTCGGGAAGACCACCCTTGCTCAAATGGTCTATAACCACAAAATGGTTGAGAGACATTTTGAAATCAAAGTGTGGGTCTGTGTTTCTGAAAAGTTTGACATTATGGGTGTGACAACAGCGATTCTAGAGTCTATTACCCCTCACACTCGCGATTTTAAAACCTTGAATGAAGTTCAAGTTCAATTGAAAAAGGCTTTGGATGGTAGAAGTTCTTGATTGTTCTAGATGATGTCTGGAACAAAAACTATGGTGATTGGAGATGTTTAAAGAGTCCTTTTAATGTTGGAGCCTTAGGAAGTTAAGTAATAGTAACGACACGTAATAGGGATGTTGCATTCATGATGGCCGGAACCGATACATATCATCATCCCCTAAAGGAACTATCAGGGGATGATTGTTGGTCGGTGTTTGCAGAACATGCATTTGAGAATAGAAATATAGATGAAAGTCCAAATTTAGTTTCACTTGGTCGAAAAATTGTGAAAAAATGTGGAGGATTGCCTTTGGCTGCGAGGACTCTCGGTGGACTTCTACAATGTAAATTGAGAGATGATGAATGGGAAGACGTATTGAACAGTAAGATGTGGGAGTTATCCGACAAAGAAAGTGACATTCTTCCAGCTTTGAGATTAAGCTACTATCACGTCCCTTCACATTTGAAAAAGTGTTTTGGATATTGTTCCGTACTACCTAAGGGTTACGAATTTGAGGAGAGGGAACTCATTTTCTGGTGGATGGCAGAAGGCTTAATACAGAAGCCAATAGGGCATAAACAAATGGAAGATCTTGGATGTGAGTACTTCCGCGAATTGTTATCGAGATCTTTTTTTCAACCATCAAGTAGTGGTGAATTCTCGCTATTTGTGATGCATGACCTCATCAACGATTTAGCTCAGTTTGTCGCAAGGAGAACTTATTTTAGGATGGACGACATGCTTCAAAACAATGAGGATGATAAAAATATCACTAAGGCTCGTCATTCATCGTACATACGTGGCTATCTTGATGGCATAAAAAGATTTGAGGCCTTCCAAAAAGCCAAAAATGTGCGGTCTTTTTTACCATTTGGACTAAGAGATCGAGATACCAACAACAGCCACACATCCTTTTTAACAAGCAATGTCCCCCTCCATTTGTTGCCGAGTCTTAGTCGTTTACGCGTGCTTAGGTTGAGAAGCTATCAAATGTATGAACTTTCAAGTTCAATTGGAGATTTGAAACACGTGAGGTGTCTTGACCTTTCATGTGCCTTGATTGCCACATTACCGGAATCAATAAGCACTCTTACAACCTACAAACACTGATATTGAGAGACTGTAAAAATCTCAACAAGTTGCCTGCAAACACGAGTAATCTTATTAACTTGCGGCATCTCGATCTTACTGGTGCAGATTCTTTACAAGAAATGCCACCAAAAATAGGTGAATTGACGTGTCTCCAGACATTATCAAACTTTGTTATCGGCCAAGATGAGGGGTCTACCATAAATGAGTTGGAAAACTTGATTCATCTTAGAGGGACTCTTTGCATATCAGGCTTGGAGAATGTGGCGGATGCTTTGGATGCCAGCAGGGCCAACTTAAAGGATAAACAAGGCTTAGATGTCCTGCTGATGAAGTGGAGTAATATCTCAGATAATTCTTGCAATGGAAGTGTTGAATCAAAAGTGCTTGACATGCTAAGACCTCACAATAAGCTAAAAGACCTTACCATTATTGGTTACCATGGCCTAACATTTCCGATTTGGGTGGGAAATTCTTTGTTCTATAATATGGTATCCTTGAAGCTCCAAAACTGTGAAAATTGCATTTCCTTACCTCATTTGGGTCAATTACCGTCACTTGAAAATCTTCACATTCAAGGGATGAAAGCAGTAAAGAATATTGGTCTTGAGTTCTATGGGTTGGACTGCTCAAATCATTTCTCAGCTCTACAGATTTTAACCTTAGAGGACATGCCCGAATGGCAAGACTGGTCTCATTTTGGAGTCGAGGATAGAACTCAAGCATTTTTTCGCTTGTCAGAACTCTCCATTAAAAGGTGTCCCAAGCTTTTGGGTAAATTGCCCGAAAATCTTGCTCGCTTAAAAAAGCTAGAGATTGAAGAGTGCCCGTTGTTGGTGTTTGCATGGGCTTCAAGCCCTACAGAGCTGAATCAAGTGAGGAACACGCTTCACTTTGAGGCACTCATCTCACTATCTCTCACACATGTTTCGATTCCGGACTCTTGTAATCCAGAAGTGGGTAATGAAGCAATGTTGGAAAATGCAAGGTATAGCCATATGAGCTTGTTGATTTCCCTTACAGTTGAAAATATACAGGGTCTTAGATACTTACCTGGTTGGTTTCTTCAAGGGTTGACGGGACTTCAAGAACTCTTTATCCGTGGTTGTCAAGAACTCACCTCACTGTGGAAGAATGAGGTGAGACGGAGACACCGACTCCCTACCCTCCGACGTTTAGAGATTGAAGAATGCCCTCAACTTATTTCCTTTTGTGAAGAAGATGAAAACGAAGAGAATGAAGAAGGGCTACAGCGGCATGAGGAGCTACGTTATTTAATGATGTTGGAGCATTTGGAAATAACATCTTGCGAAAAGCTGGAGAGACTAGCACGGGGGATGCACAACCTCAAATATCTTCAAGATCTTATCATCTTCGATTGTCCATGTCTCATCTCTTTTCCCAAGGAAGGTTTGCCATCTACTCTAATAACACTTCGCATTACGGATTGTGTCGCCCTGCAGTCCGTACCAGACTTGACGATGCTGAATAGTCTTGAGATATTGGTAGTAATTGGGTGTCCATCGCTCACGTACTTAAGTTGTTCCAAAACTGGGCTACCGCCCACTCTCAAATCACTATTGCTTGAAAATTGTGAAAATCTGGAGTCAATACTGGCAGAGGAAGGGATGAAAATCAATTGTCCATCTCTTGAATCTGTGTTGATCACTAGCTGTGTGAGCCTCAAATCCTTGCCGGATCTGATGCAAAATAATTATAATGGTGGATGTCTCAGAAATCTCAGTCAATTGTGGATATATGATTGTGATAATGTGGAATCCATTCCGGAAGGATGGTTCACCACAACCAATCTAAGGGAATTGCGGATCTTCTGGTGCAAAAAACTCAAGGGCCCGCCATACCATGTCTATAACAACCTCACTTCTCTTCAAAAGCTGTCTGTAGATAATTGCGCTTCAGCTACAGGACTCGTATCCTGCATTCTGAACAATGCACAATTCACCAACCTCACTGTGCTTGGAATCGTCAATGTCGACATGGGTAATAAGGCCCGATCAGAGTGGGGTTTGCATAGATTGTCCTCCCTTACAACTCTTATCCTTGGACGTTATGGCGGGGCATCATTTCCACCAGAAGAAAAAGATGGGATGATGCAGTGGTTGCCCCCTTCTCTGACCACCCTGCATATCTATGAGTTCCCAAATCTAGAGAAGCTCTATTTCAAGGGCTTTCAAAACCTCCCCTCTCTTGGAGAACTTGAAATCTGGAAATGCCCCAAGCTCACGACCATTAAAGAGCTAGGGCAGCTTTCCTCGCTTTCGAAATTGTTGATCGATCGTTGCCCCAGCGTCGAATCGTTTTCTGCAAAGGATCAAGCATTCCGTTTGCCTCCCTCGCTTTTGCGATTGTATATCTGCGGATGTCCTTCACTGAAAGAGAGATGTGAAAAGAAGAAAGGGAAATATTGGCCCCTCATTTCTCACATCCCTGAAGTCGAGATAGACGGCAGACTCCAAGATACTATGGCCCAGGTGCATTTTACATCAAAAAAACTAATATCCACTTCTCCTTTGTATCAAGCCAATGAAGCTATTAATTCCTTTCACTAACTAATAAATCTATCTTATTTTTGTTCAACTGATTCTGGGATATACTACTCCGTAATGTATATTTTATGGTCGACCTGCTCCTACCACATAGTTCACACTCACACACACACACACATATATAATTAGATGTCGATTTTTAGACGCTAATTTTGGTCCTTAATTTGTTAATTTATTTACATTTCAACCCTTTCGAACATTTTTTAACACTTTCAATTGTGATCAAACTGGCAAGCGGAGTGGAGTGCAATTAGTGCCTCCCTTGAACTCCCATGCCCATGGACAGAGTTCGATTCCCGTAAGCACCCATCCCCTCCCCAAGTCCCCTAGGATAGACTAAATTATGATTAACGAATGGCCAAAAAAAATATCGTGATCAAGCTGCTTAAAGGATTAATGGAGTATGACAATAAATAGTTCTATGATTTGACGTTGTATAATTTTTGACATAATAAGAGCCAAAAAAAAAGAGAGACCATATTTGCTATCATAAATAAAGATATGGTGAGAGTGAATTATAACATATTATAATCAGTAAAATGTTTGATTTTTAATGTCTACATTATAATTTATTTTGGTGCCTTGAGGTAAAATTGCAGTCAAAAGTTATTACGAGTATAGGTGTTTTCTTTTATTATTGTAATTCATGACGAGATATGATAGATCAAGAGCTCTCAACTTTATTTTCTTGTATGTTTGCACTAATGTAGTTCTGAGAAGTGGAGACTGTGTTATAGTACTTCGGAATGTCATTTTCTCAAGTGATACTTTGCAACAAGATGAAGGGACACGGTATTTAATCCTTCCATAACTTTTAACACTCCTAATTTTCTCTGTCCAAAAGTGTGTTATCTGCATAGTTGTCATTAGAAAATTCTTTTTGTTTGTGTTTTTTATCATGTGCTTTATGAAAATCCACCAGTGTCAGATTTTAGCACAAGCACAAGTCGAAACTCTGGCAGAAAGCATGACCTATTTTTCGCATTTCTTTCCATGCACGACTATATCGGATGGCAAACAAGAGTAGTCTTCAGACGATTTTATAAACCGTGGAGCATCTTTATGCATTTGGTTTTTTATTTTGCTTCTGATTCTTTCCGCAAATATAATGAATCAAGTATTTGACTAGGGTTTATCCAAAGCTTGTGCTAACTTTCTCACATTTCTCAAATTTTGCAGCCCCTTCGACTGATACATTTTTGGCACCAACCATTTGGAGTTCCGCATGGTGAATTTTCAGGTCGTGGTGCTCTCAAGTCTCAATGTGTTTTCAGAGCTCAGGATGTATCCAAGGTTGCTTCGAAACCTGCAACGCGCACTTTCCTTTTCTTCGGGCTATGCTCTCCCGCTGTATCCCAAAGCAAAATTGTAGGGAAAAAATGAATACCATCGTGACCATGTAACCGTCAAATAATGCGTGTTCATTGTGATAACCATCAAATAATACCAACCTCCTCTTCACTTTCCTTCGGAAATCCAAGTTCCAATTGTGCTAGATTATTCTTATTTTTATATTTTCGCAGCATCTCACAATTCCAAATCAACAGCCCAAAAGTTTTAAAATTAACAGACACGAACAACTACCGTATACTAAAAGAATTCCCATGCACTATTCGCTAATATTCCACGGTCCATGACAATAATATGTCATACAACTCAGAGTCAGTTCAGTCAGTTCTACAGTCCTTCCTTCTAATCACCAACCATGGGTGCAACTTTTCTTTGAGCATGCAAGCACATCAACAATCAAGGTGCGAGCTGGATTTGGAACCTAGGACGACTTAGGGAAGCAATATTTGAAGTGAAAAATATATCCCCCATTGGTTGTTCCAGACTACCAAAGAAAAAGAATTACTACGAAGTTTTCATGCACAGAGGAGGCATTCATTCAGTATATAAAACGGGACTGGTCCTTCGTCGTTTGAATAGCATTACTCTTGTAAATGCTATAGATTTCACAAGCTAATACAACTGTACTTTAAGTATGAACCAACTTAACAAGTCTGATATGCCCTATTCTTGCTACAAAAAACGCCTACCCGTTTTCTCAAAAATAAAATAATCCTCAGAATTGCGGCACTTGGCCGTCATTTTCTTGTTTTCTCGTTACAAGTCTTACATCTCACATCTCATCACAAATAACCCCCCCAAAAAATGAAAGAAAAAAGAAATGAAAAGCACTCCTATATAGCTCTTTTGAAGGTCCGTACCATATCCACGCGCTTACCTCATAAAATCATTTTCCTGAAGACCCTGGTTCCTATTAACTCATCCGACATCCACAGTCAAGAAATTTCACGCATTACCAGTTCAACCAGACGTTTCAGTTTCCAGTCCCCCAATTCTTAGACAACAAAAATGAAGACAACCTGGAAATTGAGCAACCACAAAGACATAATCACTAATTATACTTTGATGAACAAATACTACGTATACGGGGGAAAAAGAAACTTGGAGTGTGCAAAGAGAGGGGAATTTTATTTCTTAACTTCAAAAGCACAAATAGACGAAGTCAACTTTAAAATTAAAAGAAAGTAAAACTAAAAGGAAACCATGCGAAATGGTGTACCCATCGCCAACAATTGAGGTACACTAGAATGTTTATTATCTATCTGGGTGGTCAAGTGAATGATGAACCAAAAAAATCTATACGCTTAATTTTTTCCCTGTTGGTGTTTTCCATAGCAGGAGTGCTACATACACACCCACCAACCAGACCTCCAACCACGTGTGAGGGGTGTGGTGGTTGTGTGTGTCCCTATCATTTCCATTCAATTGACTACCCCATCGCCGATTTTAAGTAACACTTATAAATGGTAATACTAATACCTCTAGACTTTGTATACTTAAAATGCATGAAGCACATCAATGCTTCATTCAGAGCTCGGTTACAGACACCATCAATCATCATGTCCCCATGTTGCAAAGGAGCTGGATTAGATCTATGGAGGATCCATCTACCAGCTGCCAAGGCTACATTGCAGCAGAAGGGAAACAAATACCTTAGACTTCATCGCGGAATTGGCAACTCTCATGTAAATCTGAGAACTTATGCGCCAGGCAGAAAGTAAATCAAGCTCGATCGCAGAAAGTAGATCAAGCTCGATCGCATAAAGGTGAAAATTTTGAAATTAACCACCTAGAATAACAATTCTGGAAATTATTTATGACAATCAGTGAGGGGTTCCATGACAATACATTAGCCTATAAATATGGACAAATGGGTAACAACAGAATAGCTCAGAAATTACCACAATGGAAATCCCCTTTTTTTCCCCCGGAGTGCCAGTATATGGACATGATGCAGATTTGGGATGGGTTAGACGTTTCTGCATTTCTTTTGGTCATATCATTGTTCCTCTAAGTCTTCCATTACTGACCTCCAGTTTGCCTTCAAAACAATGTTATTAATCTCGTACCGTACAGCCCGTTTTGAGAGGAAAGCGGTACAGTTGAGTGACAGTTCCTTCTCTCAATTTCCAGGCTCATTTCGGCATGTCTGAGCATTCCGGCCCAACTCGGTGATTCCCACCCCTATTCTAACTTGTTCTTTCCCGCTTTAACAGTCACATGTCACAGACAAGTTATTTTATGTCCTTTCTTTACATGAGAGACGCACATGTCTTGATACTTTCAATGAACCTCTGCAGTTTCTACACCTATGGTGCCTTCACTCTATGTAGACTAGAATAGCCCTCTCTTTTTTACTTGTGCCACCATAGGTGCAGTACTTTTATCTTTTCTTCAAACACTTTGAAGGTTTTATGGCCCCAATTTTTTTTTGATAAGTACGTTTTATGGCCTCAATAAAAAAACAAACAACTACATAAAAGATTTAAGCAAATTATCCAAACAAATATGCCTGAGACAACTTGAAACTGTCCCTGAAATCATACAATGCCTCCAGTATGGTAAACTAATGTGGGCTTAGCAAGTGGGTCTGGGTGCAAGCCTCTTCCCTCAAAGTTTTAAAATTACCAGAGATCCACTTGATACTTGTTGGACTCCATAATTCAAAATAGGCAAATGATTTTGACACTCCACTTTTTTATGATGGCACTCCAAAACTTGTCCTTTAGTGTAAAGATACATAACAAGGCACACTAAAAGACATTTTGGAGTGCCATCATAAAAAAATGGAGTGCCAAAATCATTTTCCTTCAAAATACTCCACGAGTATTCCACAATTCACAACATCCAAAAACTAATGTAGCAATATAAGAAGTCATCCAACTAAATAACAAATATCAACGACTTACTATATGACAGGTAGCTAAGCTTGATTTCAAGAAGCAGGTCTCCTTTGCACTACCAAATCAACAGCTGAGTAATAATCCGCAATGAGGCGATACATGTACGATGGGTTATGCCCTCCTCTGTGAGTACATAAGGGTTACAAAACCTTTCAGGAATCGCGGAAATAGAACAAAGTAAGCATACAGACAGAAAGACAAATACATGAGTTTTCTAATTATGTAGGTCTGGGACAACAAAAAAAAAGGTGCAACATCCAGAATGAGTTCTTCTATATGGGATAAGTTAAAAACGGTGACAAACTTCATCAAGTGAAGCCACAAATAAATGCAAGCGGGTCTCCTTATTTTCATGTAGTTGCTAAGAACCAGATATACATCAGACCTAGACCTAGCATAGGAAGACAACAGGTAAAGTTCTAAACTTAACGAGCACCTCAAAGCCCAAGAAACGAATAGTGAAAAGGTGAACTTACGTGTCAGTGATAAACAAATTAACAAGCTTTGGAGGCACATAGTCAAAAGCAGGATTAACGACATGAAGAAGATGAGAACCAGCACCACTTCCAAAATCCATGCAATCTGAGAATTCTCCGAAGTCCAGAAGGTCAGATGGAGATTTCAGCTCATTCAATAAGACCTCCGGATTGTGAGGATATAAGGGGCACAACTGTCATGCAGGCAACAGACCATGAATAAACCATGGCATAGAAGTTTAAAAACATGAAGTGTAACTCAAAACAAAGAAACATGTCCGTAGTCCAACAAAGGAAATTAAACTCAACAAAAGTCGACAAGATGATGTCCAGACTACTTGGGCTTGGCTATATGGCCATGTCCCTCACTTAATTCTATCAGAGGTCTAACTAGGAGATGGCCATGTCCCTCACTTAATTCTATCAGAGGTCTAACTAGGAGATGGCAATACTAGCCTCTCCAGCAATGTTGTGTGATTTGGAGGTACAGAAATTAGCCCTCCCCACATGAAGTTGCGGATATGAGATACGGCAGCCTACCTACTACCTCCCCAGGCTTAAAAGGTAACCCTGTGCAATGCGTACAGCCTATCCACTCCACCTGTCTCTGCTTAGCGTGTAATTTTTTATACAGCCTCGCTGGGCCCAAAGAAAAATATACAACTTCTGGTCGGTTGACAGCCACCATAGTAAGTTCGGAAAGACAAGAAATGAAATCCCTACTCTCGGTAGCTTACGAGTTTACGTCCATCCCTGGTTGGATACAGTTTCCTTTCAATTTCTCCCTTGTAGCCATTACCCAAATTCGCGCAAGTTGTCCACACCCCCCAAACTGACTTGAAGAGGAATCCTTTCTCACAAACAAACACAACCCCTACACACACCTAGGAGCACCCCTTCCTGCATATCCATACAAGACCCGAGTAGGCAGGTCAAGGTCCTACGAGGTACCCACTACTCGGAGTACCCTCCCAAAAGAAAAAGATGTGTCTGTCAGGATCTATGCCTGAACGACACCCTCAAGCATCAATCCCTAAGTGAAACCATACTAACTAATAACTAAAACGTCAGACAAAACAAAAGAAACCACCACCACCATTCAACATTTTCAATTGTAAAATAGACAGATTCCAACTTCAAGGCCATTTCCTTTCTCATAGTGATAAGCGAAACAATTCTGGACACTTCCATCCGCTTAATAGTCATTCTGCCCCCTGGAAGAATTCAATGATGAGGCTGCAAACCTCCGGACATTCATCTCATCATCACTAATGCTGTTGACTAATAATGTACTCGTTCTGATTATGTGTTCTGGTCCACAACAAATTACCAGGGCACAGAAACCCCTGCAATTCTTGGTATTTTCTATGGCCAAAGTTATTTGGTAGATAACTACTATATACAGTAGAAATGAAGTGATCAACAAGATTTCAATGTTTGGGACATCCTGCATCACAAGGAGGTGCAGCATTGGGAGATGGACAAGTTGACTGACTCTTACAGAGAGACCTGTCGATTGCTGGTCTTTCCAGGTGGTCATTTTGTTAAGTGTAGAGAGAGGATGATACTTTCTTTCCTTGGAAGAGTATTTAGGATATGCCCCTTCCAAGAAGCATTTTTATTACTGTGTGTTGCTTAGGACAAGATTATAACAGCAAATAATTTGATTCTGAGGAGGTAAGTTATGGTATAAAAATTGGTGTTGGATGTGCAAGAGGGATAGGAGGCGGTAGCTCACTTTCGTATTCCTTGCCCAGCGCTTGGGCCATTGGACCTAAGTCAGTTCTTGGTTTAGTAAGGTTTCGATGTTTCTGCAAAGTGCGATGGAGTTCATTCATTGTACAAAGTTCTCCTTCCAACAATTACGTATGCAGCACTTGTTTACAACTGGTCTTTAGTTCTTATAAGGCAGGCTGCCAAAGTAACTTGAAATGTTACTTTTCAGATTGACACACCTTCTTAGTTAAAATTTGGTGTTGCCTCCCTTGCAGCATTTCCAGAGTTCACTAGCACCCTCATAAACACTATTTGATACGCATATATCATATATCATTCTATTGGAAAATCTGAAAATCTTTCTGTGCAACCAAAGTTACCAAAAATTTCTTCCTCTCAATGGAATCAGAAAGAAATGTCAGAACTGCAGCCTGTCAACAGTTGGCAATTAGGAAAAAAGGAAGGTCTCCATTCTAATTCTGATGTAATATGACATTAACAGCTTTTGTAACACCATATACCTTGTGAATGCCAGCAAGCACCACGAAAGGGACAGCATGCCTTTTGGCAGCTAATGCAACCATATTCAACCCAATAGGTGCTATAACACCACCATTGGCCATAACGGCATGAGCTCCGACGATAACCTGCAAATAGCAAATTGTGCATGAGGCCAAAAAAAGAAAAGAAAATTCTAGTACAACAGAGAGGAAGGACAGGGACCCAAAAATACGTAGGCTCATGTACCATGTTCACTCGGGAAATCATAGCAAAAATGGCAGAATCAGTAATGACTGTTGTTTGTAATCCTCTTGCAACCAGTTCTTTTGCAAGAACATGCCCTTGATATCTAATGGAAGCACCAACAAAACAAATCAAGTCTTTATAGTCAACAGTAAAAAAGAGAAAGCAGCACAAAATTACACAATCACAAAAGCCCTTTGGCTTGCAACAAACGGCTAGCTGGTCACACAAACCTTGGAGCACCTTCTGCAACGAACACCCGAAATGATCTTTTTTTCTCCTTTGCAGCACAGAGGAATTCCATTACTGTTCTTGAGTTGCCTAAAGTTAATATAACCTCGCTGGGAAAACAGACAACGCAGTTAAATATGTTCACACAAAGACTAACGCTAAAATATACTACATTTCCTGGTGGATGGCATGGATCCAATAGAAGCACACATCAAAACATAAATCATTTTAAGTGACCTACTCTAGCCAATGATAACTGTGTCCCTCCCAGGGTAGGAGAGGCAATCTCTTTCAGAATAGATGTAACCTAGGAGACATCTCAGTCACTGAGTTTATTCCCATAGATAGTACACATTAAAAAACTTTATGATCGAGGATTGCTACGCAAGTTGGTCAAAACATGTCACATGAGTTTCCATCCTTTCAACTCACGTCACTTTCTAACATCCAAAAATTGCATTATTTTTAGTCATTCATCTCAACATCCTTATTGTACCTAATGTCATTTTCAAGCTTGATTTTCTTTTCCACTATTAATAGAGCTTTTCCTTTAGCTTTTTGGCAATAATGGCACAATCGCAGTATCCATTGAAATTACAAACCATTCCTTCATCCTTTGCTCATTTAATGACAACATTTTCCTCAATCTCCCATTACATATGGAAACTTGAGCCAAAATACATCAAAAATCAACACCCTAAGCTACTCTTGGCAATTAAATATCATTCCTATCACAGTATCACTTAATTTGCTAAATTAATACATCCAACATTTTTCTAGCTTAGCCTAAAACAAATTTGATTCTATAGAAATTCTCCCAGTTCAAATGAAAATACTCACTGTCCTACCTAAAGCAATTGAAGATTGTCATCACCGACGGTCAGATGCAGGATTCTAGTTGGGGGCCAGGGGAAATGCATATGCGACAGTTACAATTGATGCATGCGGTTGCGGAGTGGGAAAATTTTGTAAGCAACCAGTACAATTTTTTCTTTGAAAAAACACCATCAGAAACTGGTCAAACAGGCATCATCAGATGCAGAAAAGGTAACATGTAATCATGTATGATGGACTACTGCCTGATGCCCAAACATGCTCAAATGAGAACTTTGAATGTTTAGGAGAGGTACTTTTGATGAATATGCTCCACTGCTTGCTCAGCAATCTGCTCATGGCAAGTGCTTATATCTTGGATAAGCTCATTAACTGCCTCAATGACGTTATGCTTTAGCTTCCATCTCTTTGAAGTTTTATCAGCGGCTGCAAGGCAGATATAACTTCCACTATCAATTCAAAAACCAATACATAAACGCACTACTTTCCACAATCCTATGTTAAACAATCTATGAAGAATGACACATTCGATTATTATTATGCACATTCAAATAAACATGAATAAGATTACGAAGTCCTTTCTCATTAAGCACTCCGCAAACCAACAACGTATCCTAGATGAAAACTGATAGATTAAGTTTCTCATGGAACCAAGCATAGAATAACATGAACGCACATTTGCTTTTCCCTTCAGAATCACCCCCAGAAGAAGACGAGCGAGGAACAGCGGCTGGGTTAGGCACATCTTCAAGAAGAGCCTGTAATGAAGGTGGTCTTAGAGTGCTTCTAGCAGCAGCAGCAACAGCTGCAGCTGACAAAACTGGGTGATCATCACGATCAACGTTGTCGTCTTCATCACTTTCAGCAGATAAATTCAACCCGCCAATAGCAGCTGTCGCGAGAGAAAGATCCTCTTCCCTAATTATATGTAAAACGCGCCTCACAATATTACCAACAGCAAGCTCTGCAATCCAGCACACGCGAGATGTTACCACAGTATGCAAGCCTTAAATAGCTGAGATAAACATTACCCCCAAATTAAGTGACATGACCAACATGCATAACGCAAACCCGCAACTTACATAACCAACGTAAATGCATGGACTAATACAGACAAAGTCGTATTAATAACAGTGAATCCTGAAGTAACTCATGAACAACTGCAGAAAATGACAACAGAAGAAACTAATAGGAAGCATACCAACAGGATTTGCGGCAATCAGCTGCTCTCCGACCATCTTTATAGCATCAATCAGAGCCCCGGCCTGGTTTACATGGGGCATTCGCTGCTGTGAAATTACAGACCGAAGCAGCTCCGCAGTTTGCTTGGCTGTAGCCTTTGACCCCTCAATTTTACTGCACCAAAAAATATATATATTACAACCCCAAAATGACAAAATCGCACACAACTCCAAAATGCCAATCAGACAATCCACTGAAAAAACCAATTGGCCATAATCAGGGGATTCCTCTCCAAACTATACTAAGCTTGGGTGGTTTAGTAACATCCGCACGAATAAAAAGTGGACTAGTCTCTATACTATCAATCTATACTTTGTACTAGTTAGGTGTAGTCCACTTGACACTACCTCATTTTTTAAGAAAAAAAAAATACACGAAAATCCATCACTCTCTCCACTTCTGCCATCTCACCCTCTTTCTCCTTCTACCCTTCCACTTTCCTATGGCATTTACTACGCACCGCGTCTCTCATCCAAAACATAACATAAATTTTACCGTGCTCCCATGCATGGCACAGGTATTGCGCTTGTATTAACCAAGCTCGTGTAGTTTAGAAAAGCAACATGGGACAAGTCTAAAGATGGAACTATCATACATACACAACCAAAAATGACCATGCACCTTACAATAACGAAGCACACACCGTTTCTTGAGCTTCACTACGAAATCATTCGTCTCGACCTAACATAAATTTTTCGGTGCTTCAGTGCATAGCATGGGTATCGCACTTGTATTAACTAAGCTCGTGTGGTTTAGAAAAAGCAAACGCGGTAAAAGTCCAAAGATTGAACTAACATAACATAAACACACAACCTAAATCCACAATTCACCTTACAATAACGAAGCACTCAACGTTTCCTGAGCTTCAACACAAAATCATCCATCCCGCACCAACACAAATTTTTCGGTGCATAGCACGGGTATGGCGCTTGTATTACCTAAGCTCCGGTCGTTTACAAGTCTAACAATTGAACTAACATAACTTCATACACAACCTAATTTAACAATTCACCATATAAAAACAAAGCACTTACCGTTTCCTGAGCTTCACCACGAAATCATTCACTAGGACGTGCACGTCCGGCATGACTTCCCAACAATACACAACCTGGAAGAAAAATAACAAAAAAAACTTC
Source organism: Rhododendron kiyosumense (assembly GCA_019656275.1). Classification (NCBI taxonomy): domain Eukaryota; kingdom Viridiplantae; phylum Streptophyta; class Magnoliopsida; order Ericales; family Ericaceae; genus Rhododendron; species Rhododendron kiyosumense. The sequence goes on along the minus strand of BPLS01000278.1, from coordinate 346,146 downwards.
ACAAAAAAACACCGCTCAATTTGCTTTCTCCACTGTCTCTTTCTAAACTAATAAAAAAAAAAAACAGCATCAATCTCAAGATTAAAAGGACTTCGTTTCCCTTCTTCGATTTCCCTCTTTCGTCCCAGCAAAATTACAGATCGTTAGAGAGAGAGAAAGAGAGGCACCTGAATAAGAAGTGGTTGCGATTACACCTTCGGCAGGGTTTGATTTTTGGAAAACCCTGAATTCGTTTTTATACTGGTATCTCTCTGTGCATATATATATATACTCCCATATGAATATGATATATCTCTGATTGATGGTATGACAAGACCTTGTTGCATTAGCAACTTTTTCAATTTTGTTTTCATTTAAATTTTTTTCGCGTTTCTTAATTTTTCGGCTCATTTTTTTTACTTTTTTAGTCGGGTCTAATAAATAGGTCACATTATTTAAATGTATATTATTATGTGAAACATGTCTCGCCCATTTACTAGTAAATGGAAAGTGTCTAGTAAATGCACATAAAACCAAAGGACATGTTTTTGGAGTAAGATAAGAAAAACAAAGTTCTCCGTAAAATGTGAGTTGTGGGACTAGGATTCTTGAGCTCCGCTAGTGCGTTACGCGAGTATAATGCGTCTTGGTATGCTGTGTCGACATTTCGTTATCGTGGCTCGAATTGTTCAATTTGTAAAGTTTACTGGGTGGATCATCCAAGAAAATATTCTTAATTGATCAGGTATTATTGGTTTCTTTGAAGTCACCCAACATTTGTTTTACGGGTATAATTATTAGAAATGATTTGTTAAAAGTGATTATCAAAGTTCGATTATTATTAATTTTTTTTTGTACATGTAGTGTCTCAGTGAACTACGTCATGTTCAATGAACCCTACAAATTGAATGGGTAAGATAATGGTGATGATATCTCAATAATGCATGACGCATAATATATCGGCCATATAATTCCAACCATTATTTTTGCATGTTGATGTGTAGCTAATTTACTAAAATTCAATCCTCATATGATGAGATAGAATCTTCCAATCAGATATGCCTGGAATAGTTCATATCGAAATAATATTTATTGTTTTTTTGGGCAAGAAAAAAAGTTACGAATCAACTTTTACTTGATTATTTACACAATTATACTTTAGAAATAAAATATCGACAACATAATAAATAAGGGGGGCGTATAAGAATTTGGAGATTTTTAAAATTTATATATTTATATAAGCGAAGAAACATGAAATGTTACTCACGAAAGTATTTTATTTTTTATTAAAAAATGACACGTCTTCTCTTGATGAACTGCTACTATAGGTTCGAATGTCGTAATTTTTCCGCATCCTAACTTGATCTCAACTTGATTACGCTTACTAAACTCCACGTATTTTTACCTATAAATAATAATCAAATACCCAATCACAAACACATAGAGTAAGTCGTTGTATGGTAATCTATATTTTTTATTATACGAATGGAAGGAGAACACTTCCGGTGATATTTGTATTTCACATAGATGAGTAAAAAATTGACCACTTGCGGGATAAAAGACTGCCATGCATCCAATCTCTCCGGAAATGATACTTACACAGACTTTTTGTGTACAAGTCATGCACAAATTATAATGTGGGGTCCACTCTAGGTCCCACGTAAACGATCCGATCCGTTCATTAAATGTAAAATGTTTTTTCAAAGGTCCTTAAGAAAAATCAGCTCAATCCCATATCTATAAGTACTCAATTCAATCATTTAATTTTTTATTATCTTGAAATTTAAATGAAAAGTTAGATGATTGAATTGAGCACTTATAAGTATCGGATTAAGTTGATTTTTCACAAGAATTCTTGAAAAAATGTTTTACATTTCATGAACGAATCGGATGACCTGGAGTAGGCCCCACACTGCAATCTATGCACAGTTCCTATGTGAGTAGCATGACTGCAATCTCTCTTTCTCATGCAATTCTTTGTTAAAAAAAAAACTGCATCGGTCAATTATTCCGTTGTTAACAATTTATGTGAAAACAATTTTAAAAAGCGAAACAAATATTGGAATATGGGATGAAAAATTCCGGTTACTCTTTGTTGCAAGCACGAGTATTGATCACGTAATCGGGAATAAAAATGAGATTTTGTCTGTTACTATAGTTAATTAATGAATGGGAGACTTAGCCAAAAATTCTTCGGTAGTGTTTGGTTGAGAGTTTAGTTTTGGTAGTGGGTAGAGAGAGAAATAGAGTAATGATTGAAAATAGGGGTAATGATTGGAGAGATAAGAAAGTAATAATTGAAAAAATAGGAGTAATGATTGGGGAAAAAAGTAAGGTAATGATTGAAAACAAAACTAAAACTAAAATTAAACCCTAAACAGAAGAAAGCCGATATTTATATTTTGGGTGAGCTCAAGGACAAACATAGTTTACAATCAAACATAAAGATAAATGTACCTAAAACTACAGAGTACCCAATGAAAGTGTCGAAAACCTTAGGGTACCTTATGAAAGTGCCTAAAATCTTATGGTACCTTATGAAAGTCCTTAAACCACTAAGACCCTATAATAGAAAGTGCACCATAAAATCCTGTGAAATTACCTGGAAGCCGGGGGGGGGGGGGTGCTATCCCCAAGGGGACAACAACATGCTGCTGGGCCCACTTTTGGGTCCACTCCGGTCTCGCTCCGATAATCAGAATCGTTCACTTTGTAGAGCTCGTCGAGTAGAACAATTATGAAAAAAATCAGCGTAATTGGATATCATTAACTGTCTGATTGGAGCCCATATAGCTCTCGGTCCATGGGTTACAATGGATTTGATCCGGTGTTTCGGATCCATTCTTTTCAAGATAAAAAAGTTCCGATCAGGCACTTAATGATATCCAATTAAGTTGATTTTTTTCATAGTTGTTCTACTCGACGAGCTCTACAAAGTGAACGATTTCGATTATCGGAGCGAGACCGGAGTGGGCTCACTTTCAGGGCTCAGCAGAATGCTGCTATCTCCAAGGGGACAGCAGGCCCCCCGCTCCCAAATTACCTCAACATGTTTTGGCCTGATGGCTAAAAAACTACAGTAAAAAAATTGAAGGACTTTCACCTGTCGTCATTCCCCTAAATGAAAACTATTTTACCGTTCTTTTGGCTAATTTTCCCAATGGAGACCAACTTTTGGAAATTTTTGAAGTTGCTTTGTCTTATGCTTTGTTTAGTTTGTGATTTGAATAGTTTTTTTTTTTAAATGGGTAAAGAGAAAAATAAGAGATTATGCCTTGTTCTTTTCACAATTCAAAAAGAATTTTTCAAAAAATTTTCCATAGATTTTTCCTACTTCTAACATTTTTTTCTCTATCTATCTCTACTTATTACTCTTACTATTTTTCAAAAAAAATTTCAAACTCTAATCCAAACAAAGAATTGAGTAATGATTAGAGAGGGAGGTAAAAAGTAGAGGGATAGAGTGAGAAAAGAGAGTAATGATTAAAAAGTTAGAGAGAAAAATGAGAATAATGATTGAGTTGAGAAATATTTTGGAAGTTGAATTCTACATTCCATTTTTTAATATCTACACTCTTTTTTTTTTAATTTTAATGTTGAAAATGTATGTATTTTTTTTTGCTAGAAGACAAAAAAAGAGTATAGATGTCAAAAAAATAAAGTGTAAAATTCAATTTCTAATATTTTTTAAAAAAATTGTGAAGTAAACGAGGCATTAACCATTTTTTTAGATAGTGGGTTTCGTCTTTTCTGAATTTCTACAAAGTTTAGATTTTTTCGAATCAAGTACTCCACTATTGACAATGAAAATAGTTTAAAAAGTAAGGAATGATGACAAAGAGGAAAAAAAGGACTAAGGGCTTCTTTTATTTCTCTCGGCAGGACAGTGATCATAAAAGGTTACTCTCAATTTCTACCCCTTTAGAATTTATTCCACTTTTGAAAAAAAGTAGGTTTTTGAAAAAGTATGTAAATTTCAAGGTTAAAAATCATATGCTTATTCAAATAATTTTTCTATCAATATAGATCTTATTTGATAGATCTCATTGAAATCTTTTAAACTGTGCAAAAAAAATTAAAAAATTAATTTCTATTTTTGTTATATTTGAGTTTGAAATTACCTTCTTTTTAAAAAAGAAGGTTTTTAGAGAAAGTGGAACGGGTCTAAATACTCTTATGAATATGAGCAGAGTTCGATTTCCTTTAGAATTTATCCCCCTCCTCAAATCCTATAGGATAGAATAGATTAGGATTAAGAAATGACAAAAAAAAAAAATTAAAAGGGGATTGATACAGTACATGAAATTGTTTTATTAGAAACAAGATCTCAACCGTTCATTTCTCTCTTCTTCTTTTTTTTTCTTGGCGAATTTCTCTTTGTTTTTCATAGAATACTTTCATGTATCCTAACATTTTTTTATTCCTAAATGAGAGTCTTTTTTCAACATGCATGTCGCTTACAAAATCGTTTATACCTCATCATTTATGATGTTTTATAGATTTTTTTGGGACCCGAAATAAGACCAAACGCGTTTGTCTTTGCGTGGTTTTCTGCAACTTGTCAGCAGGGCTGTTTTAAATAGGAGAGCTAAATTGATAATTGTACTTCCAAGAGGGAGTGTGGTGGGTCCCTTTATAAAAGTAATAATTACGAAGAATACTATAGAGGACATTGGGACAAGGGGAAAAAAAGAAAAAAAAAATAGAGGATTGATGTTTTGGGCCCCACGACTCCTTCAAACCTTTCTTTTTGTTTTTCCTGGGGACACCTATCTGCTGCCCTATACACGCTCCAGCCTCTCTCCCTCTCTCTCTCTCTCTCTCTCTCAACCGCTTTAATTTGAAAATGGTTCTGGTTGCAAAACCAGGCGAGACGCACCTCGTCTCTTCTTAGGACCCTTCTTCACTTCCCGTGGGTTCTTTTAATGGAGTTTTGATTCAGAAACCCCCCAAGGTACTCTCTCTCTCTCTCTCTCTCTCTCTCTCTCTCTCTCTCTCTCTCTGTGTATATACACACACACACACACACTTGATCTGTCTGTCCTGATTCTGCTGACTTGTCGTGTACCCGTTTCTGATCTTTTTAATTTTTTGGCTGACTGGTTGGATTGCTGTAAACTTCGATGAATAATTTATTTGTTGACATTGATTGGGAAGATTCTAGATCTGTTGTTGGGTATCAACTCCAATTTTTGTTCTAGGGTTTATGTTTCTGATTTGTGGGTTTACCTCTTTTGTTGTATTATTTGATGGGTTTTTACTATTTTGGGTGTCTACGAGTCTGATTGGAATTGAAATGAAATTCCAGTTAGATATTGAATTGTGTGACTACCTGAAGGTCATTGTATGTGTATATAGAAAGTTGTGACCTTTCGAAAGGTGACTTGTTGGAGTTGAAATAGAACTTTCAGATAGACATGGAATTATGTAGCTGTATGAAGGTTAATGTATGTTAATACAGTAAGTTTTTACCTTTTAGAAATGTTTTGCCTCTTTGCTATTTAGTTCTTCTTTGCATATTTGCGCAAAATTAAGATCAGCGAGTGCTACATTTCATTCAAGTCAATTTTGTTGAGTGTGTAGTTTTGTGTAACTTTTTCGATGCCTAGAAAATCGGAACTCCTTCGCCACAAGGACATACCATTCACAAAGGTACTTTTTTGTTATCCGCACCATCCATGAAGAGACTTGGTGACAATAATTTACACAATTGTTTGATATGCAGTGGAATGTAGGAAACTCGGAGTTAGCTTGACATGAATTGGATGCTTCACCCTGCAATGTTTTTAGTGGAAGTTGATTTCTTTCCCCATACTTTTTGGTTCCAAGATTTGTATACTTAGAGATTAGTTTGAAGTTTCAGTGTTTTTTTTGTTTGACGCTTGGAAAGTTGTACTTGTGAAGGGTGCTGATGCTTTTGTACGGTATTAGTTAATAGATCCTGAGAGTGTCATTGCGGACAACTTGAATGTTTTTTTCCTCATGGCATAATGGAGTTGTATAGTTATTACCGCAGAAAAACAATTTAGTTGTAAGTTGTTATTTCAACGGAAGGGTCTTGTATGACTTCAGCTTTTGGTTTTCAAACCGTGGGGTGAACCGTGGCCACTTAAACCATTGCCCTTAGTGCATTGAAGTAATAATTTTCTGGTTTGAATTGCTAGGCTAGTAATTTGACCCCAGGAAATTGTGTAACATCTGATTACTTGTATGGATACTGGAATATAAGTTCCTTGGAGAACTTATACGTGATTATCAATATGTCAGTATAAGTTTAGAAGTGCATTAATTTTGTTAATCTTATATTGGCATGTGTTGATACAGTTTGTCATTCAGCCAATGGCATCTGGAAATGCTTATTTTGAGGACATCCGGAGTAGTCCTGAGGTTGTTGATCCTCCTCAAAATGAAGACATGATGGATGTTGGTGAACATGTGAATGATCCTGCTCAAATTGCTTTGAAACCAAATGTGACTGTTTCCAGCAGTGTTCGTGAACTATTGGAATGCCCAGTATGCTTAAATGCAATGTATCCTCCTATCCATCAGGTTGGTCACTTCATGAAACTTTCAGGCACTCTTGATCTTTTTTCTGCTGTGTGGTGATAGCTTTTTGAAATCTCACTTGTACAGTTACAGGTTTTGGGTTTCCACTGCATTTAAATAGTTTGCCAGCCATTACTATAATAGTTGTATTCACACTTGAAGTGTAATTTAGTTTATTAATTGCTTGGTGTATGAAACTAGTTATGGTTAAATTTATTGACAATTGTCAGATGTTATCGACAAATAGAATGACTAACAAAACAGAAAACCCAAATGTGGTGTTCCTCAATCACAACGTTAAATGCTTGTAACTCCTTGATAATCATTTCCTTGGAAAGTTGTCTTTTCTATGAGCGCTGTAGAATATTAGTATTGACGTTATTGCTTGCTTTTTTTGCTTGTACTCCTCTTTTTGGTTGCAGTGCTCAAATGGTCACACATTATGCTCTGGTTGCAAGCCCAGAGTGCATAACAGGTGCCCCACTTGCAGGCATGAACTTGGCAACATCAGATGTCTAGCTTTAGAGAAGGTGGCTGCATCACTTGAACTTCCCTGCAAATATCAAAGCTTCGGGTGCATAGGCATCTACCCGTACTACAGCAAGCTAAAACATGAAGCCCAATGTGTATTCAGACCCTACAACTGCCCCTATGCTGGATCAGAGTGTACAGTCATTGGTGATATTCCTTACCTGGTGGCCCATTTGAAAGATGATCACAAAGTTGACATGCACAATGGCAGTACTTTTAACCACCGTTATGTCAAATCAAATCCGCATGAAGTTGAGAATGCAACATGGATGCTTACGGTACGATTTTGTCTTCTCCAACTCTGAATTCATTCCATGTTAGTGGGACCTAGTGTTTTGATGGGTAGGTTACTTGAACATCCATCAGGCCATCACTGTGCTTAATTGAGGTACTGAAGGCCATGGATTTGGATTTCCCTGTTTTAATAGGAACCTTAGACACTAATATGAGTGGATTAGAAGCTTGTGGCCTTGGTTTTGAGGCAAGAAAAGTTACAAACACAAAAGAAAACTACTGAGAAGTAACAGGAAGTGAAGTTCGAGGTCCAGACTTAAATCTAGTGTGATGTGGACAATGGCCAAGTTAATTTCAGTTCCACATTCCTTTTTTTTTTTTTTTTTTTTGGGTTTACTACTCTTAAGCATATTTTTGTTCATGGCATTGTCATTTATGGGCGGGTGTTTCGTTCAAATATGTCATCATGACCATGTTTAGTTCCTTTCTGTCGCCCTTTTAAATTTTAAATTTTTGTAACGTGGAATGCTTACATTGACTTGGTCCGCTGCCTTAAATTGTGGGAAGTAGGGGTAGCTGCTCTGATTCTCTAGATTACTCATCGTGTAAAATTCTTTCAAGCAATAAACCTCCATTAAGGAAAAATATTTCATATCATTATGCGCAACACACATTTCTTAGAGCTTCATTTTGTCTTGCTGATGCCCTCTGGATGTTTCAATATGACATCAGACTTGTCAAATAAAATTTTGCAAATCATTTTGGGTGCTAAATTCACAGTTTTGGAGCAAAGGTGTGTTGCGTATAGTTTTGTTTGTTCTGAAACCCAGATCACTAGGTACTATTGTTCGTGAGTATGAATCTCGTTGTCACTGGATTCTAATCTTGTGCCATCTCCAATCTCCAGGTATTCAGTTGCTTCGGGCAGTTCTTCTGTTTACATTTCGAAGCATTCCAACTGGGTATGGCTCCTGTCTACATAGCGTTCCTGCGATTCATGGGCGACGATAATGAGGCAAAGAACTACAGTTACAGTCTTGAGGTGGGAGGGAACGGAAGGAAGATGATTTGGCAAGGGGTGCCCAGAAGCATAAGGGACAGCCATCGGAAGGTCCGGGACAGTTTTGATGGTCTCATTATCCAACGCAACATGGCTCTCTTCTTCTCAGGAGGAGACCGTAAAGAACTAAAGCTCAGAGTTACAGGAAGGATTTGGAAGGAACAGTAATGCAGTGAACTTGCATTTCATGGCTTCACCATATTAGTCACAACTAGATTACCATTTTCGATTAGGAGTTCATGGATCCGAGGCAAACGCTCTTTGCTTGTCCATACACTTAGATCAGTGGGAAGGCGTGCTGTATCTCTGCAACTAGAGGTTGTTCCTTATTGTTAGATTTATTAGAATTGTTGCAGCAGTTAGAATTTCTTTATCTTCATGCCTGGAACTGGAAGAACAAGTTGATTCTTGGAACTGCTCGAGAGCTATCAAGATGAAATTTTTCCCTGATTGATTCTCTGAACTTTGCACCTTGTATCGGGATTCAATCTATCTTCTTCTTCTTTCAAGTTAAATGTTTTAGTGGAGGTTGGAACTGAAAGTACGTGAATACTCAATGAACCTCCCTGACTAATGGAGTAACATTTGTGTAATAATTTAAAATGTAACGCTAATTTTTTCTGTCTATGCAAACATTTGATCCCCGTTATTAAGGAATAGAAGACAACATTAGTATGCTGTCTTCCTCTTTTCGAACTATATCAGCTTGCACCAGGCGGAATCAAAAATCTTTGCGATGCAGAAATCTATCGAACAAAAAACCTCTGTTCTGACATGAATTTATCAAATGGCTAGTCTACCGAAGAAAGGTATATGTTTCAACACACAATACAAAAAATCCTTGATGGTATCGACTTTGCTCACCCAATTGCTACAGCTTGGGAGAACTTCAACTTACAGGGATGGACCAAAGTGCTCCTGCCTGGGAGGGGTTCCTCATTCCCGGTAATAGAAAAGCATGAACAAATCAACTAATGAAAATGACCAAAAACCGTGCTCCATAAAACAAGTTCCATTTCGTTGTGTAATTTTTATTAGCTCATTTATGGGAGGGAACGAGTCAATGAACTGCTGCTCCTTCACCAGGTTTCTTGACTTGTTTTTGTTTTTCAAATCATCAGCAAAGAAGATAAACAAGCTCCCAGGGCTCCATTGGAGCGGGCATGCCTTTGACACCTATAATGAGTTCAATTTCCAGAAACCAACTTAAAATTCGACAAACGGCTCACAAAACTGAAATATGCATAGCATCCAATATATCAAATTCTGGCTGGGCTGGACTAGCCATATACATCCAGGAACCATAAGCTTCAAGTTCCTCTAAGATGGGCCAAATATGAAATCCGATAATAGAGTGATAACAGAATTCCAACAAAAACCAGGGAAAAAAAAAAAGTGATCACAGAACTCCGAACCTACTTACACTATGCTATGCATAAATAGAGGGAGCGGACCCAGTTAGAGCCCGTTTCGCAGCAAGACATTTCTTTATCCCATCCTTGGAGCCGGTACTCACGAATTTCCTCTCCAGGTTCCACTGTCTTTACAATTTCACAACCCACAATTTTGACGTCACGATAAAAGAAATGACCCGAACAACAGTCATGTTTCCATAATGCCATGTCAGGATCTTCGATTTGTAGTACAAAAAGAAAAGAAAAAAGAGGCAAAACACAAGGAAAAGAAAGTTAAAAACCTTTTTTACCCACTCTCTGTTGGTAAAGGTTAGAAGAAAGTGAACAGTATTTATCATGCTTTTAAATAACCACCACCAACAGAAATTTGCTAAGTACTTTCGCCTCTGCTTTCATTTTTTCCCCATCTTTCAACAAAAACTAGCACAATACCATCTGTGAGAAGCGAATAGAGAACCACAATATTTTGGCTCAAATTTTGACCTACAACTGGCTTTAGACAACAGTTAAAAATTGCTTGAATAAAGTTCATTCCACTACAATGAACTATAACGATACAAGATGAGGAAATACCATAACTGTTGTAGGCCAAAATGGGTTTAACTCTCCAGCAAGTCTCATTGCCCCACAGAGAGAAACTCTACCGAAGGCCAGATATGAACAGAAGATTTTCGATTTCATAGCAGGACGGCAACAAAAAGAATATCACCAATAACATCCGGAACCACATAATAACATTCATGAAGCGATGTTCACCCAATTTTCTTGGGACACTCAATGCTGAGTAAAATTTACAAAGAACTCAGAGGTCATGGATGTTGCGAAGAAAATGAAGAAAAAACTGTTTACACCTAATGTTAATGAAGAATAAAAAAACTTATGGCAAAACATCCAAGCAAATTCATTGAAAATTAAGAAGCCTTGAAAATTGATATGAGAAAGTAAATAAGTCTAGTTATGTACCGCAAGGAGCTTAGAGCCAACATCTGGGGGTAATCAGCAGCTTATCCAAACGGGTTTTCAACAAGCAGATATCTGGTACAACCTGCGGAAGTCAGAAACAGCATAAGCTAACTTGTTCTAAACATGAGTAGTTAATTCAATATAGAACAATCCCAATGCAAACCTGCAGTAACATCCATCAGAGACGTCAAATTACACTGTTTCCAACTTGCAGATGTACAGAATTATGCACCATGTTCCACCAATGCTGTGAAGCAAAAACAAAAGCATATTGTGCAAAAACTAGTTGCAAATCAGTTACCAAAACATCAATGAATAATACTGGTTTCAAGGGCCTTAATTAATTTACAAAGTCCACCTTCAAATTGTATGGGAACTTATCTTTTACAAAACCATCCTACAAAGACTAATCAGGAACATTAAAATATTATTTTCCTAGGATTTTCATCTGCCGGCGACGAAAATATTCTGCTTGATGTGGAGGCATTCCAGTTGTATCCATCAACATTATTCTCTCCTCCTCTTTTAATTGTTCTAATGTAAGCCTCTGTTGCTCCAGTGCAAGCCTCTCTTGCTCTTGAAGATATGTTTTCTCAAATTTGTCCATTTTCTTCTCATTTGTTTTCTGCTCGTCTTCCTTCGAATCATGTATTAACATTGCAAGAGGTGAACTTGTACAACCATTTTCCCGGTCTTGGCTACTTTGTTTATTTGACAGATCTGCTTCGACCTTGTCGCTTGGTGGTCTCTCCACGTCTAAAATGGCATCGTGTGAGGCATCAACATCCCCTACATTTATCAAATCTGGAGTAGAAGGAGAAGAGGTGTGTGGAAATGCACATCTATTCCGTTTTGGCTTATTTCTTTTTTTACCATCCTCCTTCCATTTTGGCTGGTCCCTCAACTCATTCCAGCAATGTTCAAATGGAAATGAGGATCCATACAATTCACGGTACTTAACTTTCGCCTGAAAAACCTGAAAATAGATAAATACCACAGTTAAACCTAGGAAGACAGCAATAGTTATAAACTATGTGAATTTTCAGTGCTATTAGAACCTGGTCTTTATCAGGCACACCACTATGATGCCTCGATTCAATTTGGGCAAAGCATGCACAGAACTTATTCGTGGCAAGTTGAATTGTCGACCAACGATGCATTAAAGAAGTTTCACTACGTTCAGAAATGAAGTTCTTGTGCTCATGGAAGTATTCCCACACTCTTAACCAGTACGTCTTGTGTTTTTGCTCATTCCCTTGTATTGCATCTAAGCTGATGTTAAGCCATGCTGATACAAGGAGAATGTCCTCTTCTAACGTGAAGTTGCTACCTCGTTGTGTTCTACTGGTTGTTGAGCTCTCTTTTTGGGAGAATTGTGCTGATTGATCCCCATGACTTGAATATTCCATCCTATGTTCATCTTCATGGTTGGAACTTTCAGGAAAAAGGTTGGTGTCGCATACATCTCCTTGAGAATCAACCTATCATAATTCAGATATTATCTAAGCATATATATAGTTAAAATCACAGAAAGGAATAAAATGCTATTTAATTTCTAGAGTAAGAAATGCCCAATTAATTTCAAAAGAGCTACAAATCTGTTTCGACCTTGTAGCTCAGTGGTCTCTCCGCATCTAAAATGGTATCATGTGAGGCATCAACATCCCCCACATTTATCATATCTGGAGTAGAAGGAGAAGAGGTGTGCAGAGTTGCAGATCTATTCCTTCTTGGCTTCTTTTTTTTACTATCTTCCAACCATTTTGGCTGGTCCCTCAACTCATTCCAGCAATGTTCAAATTGAAATGAGGATCCATACAATTCACGGTACTTCATTTTTGCACGAGTAACCTGAAAATAGATAAATACAACTGTTACGAACTAGGAAGACAACAAGAGTCATAAAGATGTGAATTCTCAGTGCTATTAAAACCTGGTCTTTAGCAGGCACACCAGTATGATGCCTCGATTCAATTTGGGCAAAGCATGCACAGAACTTATTCGTGGCAATTTGAATTGTCGACCACCGATTCATTAAAGAATTTTGATTACGTTCAGATTTGAAGTTCTTGTGCTCATGGAAATACTCCCACACTCTTAACCAGTACGTCTTGTGTTTTTGCTCATTCCCTTGCACTGGATCTAAGCTAATGTTAAGCCATGCCGATACAAGCAGAATGTCTTCTTCTATCATGAAGTTGCCACCTCGTTGTGATTTTTTGGTTGTTGACCTTGCTTTTTGGGCGAGTTGTGATGATTGATCCCCGTGATTTGAATATTCCATGTTATGTTCATCTTCAAGGTTGGACCTTTCGGGAAAAAGAATGGGGTAACATCCATCTCCATGAGACTCCACCTATAACAATTCACATGTTATCTAAACACATACATAGTTAAAATCACAGAAAGGAAAATTTGTAGAGTAAGAAAGGCCCAATTAACCTCAAAGTGCTACGGATATAAGACCATTATGCTTATTTAGCATTCTTGATTAAGAAAGTCAACATTTCAACAGAAATCCACTTCTCTATGAGAACTGCAGAAACTGATCAATTACATTTTTAACTTCCAGAGCAAGATATGCCAAAGTAATTTTAAAGTTATGCACATAAGATTTTTAACCCTCATGTTGAATTATAGACCAAAAACGACTTCTCCTTTCTACAAGAACGATAAAAGCTGATCAGCTCACATAAGCTTCCAATATAGGCGTACGCGCACACACACAAAAAGAAGAAGAAGAAGAAGAAGAAGAAACACTTGGAAGCAAAAAAATGAAAAAAAAGAGAGCAGTAAATCAGCAGCTTCTTGAATCCTTCAACGTTGGCAGGTCTTGCCAATCTCTCTCTCTCTCTCTCTCTCTCTCTCTCTCTCTCTCTCTCTTTCTCTC
>BPLS01000278.1:321639-332128 GCA_019656275.1 Rhododendron kiyosumense | reverse complement strand
AGAATTATAACATCAAAACTGTTGCTAATAATTAACAAAGGCACTCCAGTTCGAGTTTGTGTTCATTTGTCAAAAGTTGTTTGTGTTCGTTTGCGAGAAGTTATTAGTTATCAAGTTCGAACAAATTACTATTTGGTTCATTGACTTCTGATGTATACAAAATAAGCTACTTGAGATTGCTTCAAATCTCATTTGAGATCGGCTCAACTCATAAACGAGATAAGTTTGAACATATTTTTGATAAATTTTCAAACCTTCCGAAACATACCAGTACACTCAAATACACTTGATCACACAATTAAACACATTAAATCTCACCTTGTCACCAACATCCAGCAATGCATCGGCAGCTTCAACAACATCAGCATCAACAACCTCCCTCCGATTATGATTCTCCCGAAGGAACTCCGCCACCGCTCTCTCCACCTCCTCGGACACTCTCCCGTTCTCCTTCAAAACCCTAACCACCTCGCTCACCTTCACCATCGCGTGCAACTCGATCCCTTCCTCGGCGAGCCTCTCCCTCCCCCCTATCTCCCCGTCCACCACCGCCACCGCGTCGACCACCTTCATCCCCGCCGCCCTCACCGCCGCCGCCGCCTCGATAACCTCGTCCCCGCTCGTGACGAAGTTGTCGACCACGAGGCAGGTCTGGCCGGCGGCGAAGACGCCGTCGAAGGTGTTGGCGGCGCGCGGGACGAGCATGGGGGCGTCGAGGGAGGTGGAGAGGCAGGTGGCGAGGGGGAGGGAGGAGTGGGGGAGGGCCGCGAGGAGGTCGAAGGAGGTGGTAGTTAGGGTTTGGGAGATTAGGGTTTGGCAGATTTGGCGGAGGAGGGAGGGGAGGGAGATGACGTGGCGGAGGTCGATGTGGACTGGGGAGGTGGTGGTGGAGGAGGTGACGGCGGAGATGTCGTGGAGTTGGAGGATCAGAGACTCCAATGTTGGTGGGGGCGGTGGTGGTGACGTCATTGTTTCTCTCTCCCTAACGCTGTCTCTGGGAAACAGAGAGCTGTGTTGTGGAGGGGGTTAATTTGGCGAGACGTGAGTGCGGGTGGAAATAGATTTGGTTTATTTTTTGCCCTAAGTTTTAGGGAGCTTCGGAATGCGAACTATATTTGGCTCAGTACACCCTCAATTATGCTAAAAACACTCTGGTATGTTTGGTTTTGATGGAATGGAATTGAGGATGGAATGAGATTGAAATATCATTTCCATTTCCACGTTTGATTGTGCTTAGGAATAACCATTCTCATTCGCAATGAAATAGTGTGGCAATAGTAGTTTTTGTAGTGAAAATAGTAATTTTTTGAGTGACAATAGTAATTTAATTGAGGTTGGAATGGAATTGGAGGAAATGAGATTGGAATATTCATTCCATTCTCAAGTTTGGTTGTACTAAGGAATAATCATTCTTATCCGCAACGAAACGATGTGGCAATAGTAGTTTTGTAGTGAAAATAGTAATATTCGGAGTGATAATAGTAATTTTTTGTGTGGCAATAGTGAATCTTGGAGTGACACTAATAATTTTGGTGTGGCAAAGAAATAGAATGACAATTCCTTTAGTTTTTTTAGTATAGAATGACAATTCCTTTATTAATGTGAATAGTAATTCTATTTGAAATAATCATTACATCATTTAATGACAAACCAAATATGAGAATAAGTATTCCATGGAATGATCATTTCATTTTAACGTTGATTCCATCGAACCAAACATAACCTTAGAGCACTAAGTTGGTCACCATTGTACACGTTATAAAGGAGATTTCAAGAATGGTACTTCAAAAAAACAAAAAAGATTGATAGTTTATTTTCCTGGATGAAGGTTGTTTGGTGAGGTTAGTTATTTGTTATTTATTCCTTTAAACCATCTCCTATCTCAACCCATTTTAAGACCCAAATATAATTTTTTTTGGCAAAAATGTCAAAAACTCATCTCCAATGCACACACCAAATCCTTTCCCATATTAGGTTTTACTCATTTCTTTGCCTAAAGAGAAGATGGAATCCCTGAATACCCGGCGATGAGATACATAGCCACAAGTTTCAACAAGCCAAGCAGTCGAGCACAGAAGAGACAACATTCCTACCTATGACTTCGTCCCTACAAAAATATAAAGCTCCTAGCTAGCTACTACCTGAAAGAATGACTTCGGTTTACAAGAAACGAGGTTTTAATCAACATCCTAACAAGCATCTCTCCTCTCAATGTTATCGATCAGGATCATCAACCAGCCTAAAGAACTTCGACAAAAAAAATTCTGAAGCATTCTTCAAATGACATGGGCATGCCCGAATTGCCGCGTAACTTTGGAGGCCAGGGGTAGTCTATGTAATTCAATTGCATAAATTTTATCTAAATGGCGGGAATGGAACAGATCCGTAATCTCTCAAGTCCTCTTCTTCTGCTATCCTCCTCTCTTCTTCCTCCATTGGCTTTCTAGCTTTCACTGGCTTCAAATATTTGCCAACTTGCTCTTGGAAATTTGTCATGTATTCCACAAGCTCTTGGGGCAATTGATCTCTGATCAATCTTGTTGGACCCGGTACTTCGTGTGCAAAACAAACTTGTTCATTAGCTCAATTGAAGTGCCCGACTTTTTTCCATGGAATATTGGTAAAGTGCCTATCCTTAGTGAATCCATACGTACAGCCAAAACGACACGACGATGGTAATGATAATTTAGTCTTTCCATTATTTTTATTAGGGTTTGACTCTCTTGTATAGTCAAAAGAATATGATGATTGTTACAATATGTGTTTTAGTATGATTTATTTAAAGGTAATCGAAATTTAGTTTTGTTTTTTTGGGGGGAGGAACATGATAGAAATGCATTGATAATAATAAAGTGAAAGTACAACTGTGTCGTGACATTCTTCTTGTTATTTTTATTAGGGTTTGACTCTCATGAATTATAGTACTATTGTTCTGTTATTACACAATAGACTATGACATTTCCCTCTTTAGACTACGACATTTCCCTCTTTATCGCTTAGCATGACGTACATTGTTCGGTCAACTTGTAAAAGCATAAAGTTTTTAGAAAATAAACCCAACAATGTATATCAAGTTATTTTAAACAATAACAATCACCTAGCCCTAGCATATGCTCAAATGCGAAGATTCGAAGCCCAGAAAGTTCAATTTAGACATGCGAGAATGTCAAAAAGATCATGGAGTGGCATATCACCGGAAGTGCAATATTTGCCTCACATAGCAGAATGTATTGCCTGTTTTCCACAATCCCCAGTCCATACACTAGACAGATAACAATCCAACAGCATCTGATCTAACCTACAGAGCTAAGCTTTTATAAAATTCTCAACTGCTGAAAACTCCGGAGCAAGATCTACTGAAACAAGATACGGAAAAAGAGTATAATACATCTGAACTGAAAGCAAAATGTTGTACCCATAACTGCTCAGAGCGTTTCATAACCAACACTCCCAATCCATCTCCAAGTTCTACATGGGGGCCAGGAGATATAGTTTAGAAGTTTCAATCACTTTTCCAAGCAGACCGCACAATCCAAGAACTCCAACCTCCGGATGGTCCTCGTTACCGCGAGTAGGCTGTTCTGAGTAATTGGCAATAGTGAATTGTTGGTTATATCTCAGAAACTATCAAACTTTCAACCGTCAGAAAACATTTGAAGCAACCGAAATATCGAGCGCAGCCATAGAGTTAACTTCAACCATGATACAGTATTTATTTTGATCCAAAACAATAAGGAAAACATCAATCATGAATCAGAATTTGGCCATTAAATTCATCATTTCTACACAGAGATATAGATTAACATGCAAGTTTATACATATAGCATCGTTCAGACAGATGATCAACCATTGCTGAAGTTTGCATTTACTCTAAAACCCTTACTAAACACCTTCACATCCAAAGCAGGAAAATTAAGGCCAAAACAACTATGCTCCCTCCACAATCCCCACAGATATAAAAGCTGCCAAAAAATTGCGCATGCAAATTGTTTAGAAACAAATCAGAAAGCTAAGCAGCACTACGAAATCCAACACAAATTCATTGCCTGCAAAAAGAGTTGGCCTAATCTCAGGGATACATCATTAGAGTCAATATCATCAACAATTTCCCACAACTTTGGGAACCAATAAAGGCTAGCACGTTTCCATTATGTCTTTCCATGATTTAACTATCAGGTGGAAAATGGGGACATATAAGCACTAGCAATTAGCGTTGAAGCGCATAAAATCTGATGGTTTAAGCATATTGACAACCCGATCCAGATCCATCCACTAGGAGTTGGTTACCAAAACAACCCAAGCAGAAGCATCGTTACAATACTCACCAAATTTCAACAGAGGCTGCAAAAATTATGCAGCACATATAGGTTACACTTGAGCATCGTTACAACAAACCTTACTAATATACTCCGTATAAAAGAAGGAATTTACAACCAAATGAAGATGGAGAGACATTCTCCAAAGTATAATGTTTACAAACCATATGTACACAACAAGTCGCTTCGACTAAAGTTTATTTAGTTATGTTGCTCAGAGAGGATCCATATCAATCTCCAAGCAACAAAATTACAACTTCACTCCAATGAGAGTTTGAATCCAAGCTATAGGCAGACTCAAATCACATGAAATCACACGACAACAGCAGAATATACGAACCTAATACGCGTCCAATAGCAACTTATTGTACATAAGCAACTGCATTCAAGAGCAACAAGCCGGGCACCGAATCAACCCATTTTCATTGCACTCCAAGCACCTCTTCAACTGGTCTTCATCCTCATCGTAAATCTTCCTGCTTCCACTACACTCCGAGCAGGGAATGAACCTAACATCCCCACATCCCTCGCACACGTACCCAGGTGCCCGAACAGGGAGCCCTTTAAGCATCTTGGCCAACTCACCAACCTCGTGGAGCTGTTTGATCACATCGGCACCTCCAAAGTACTTCCCTCTGATAAAAACTTGGGGCAAATTCACATTCTTCTCACCTAAAACACCCTGCAACTCTTTCCTATACGCCGAGTCCATCGAAATGTCGCGCTCATCGACGATAACCCTAAACCCTCTGATTATCATCCTCACAGCACAGCAATCCTCAAACGTCCTCCGAATCCCTCGTAAACTAGTGAAATACACGACCACTCGGTCCTCGGTACCCTGTAACCGTATCCCTGAGTTTTCGCAACACGAAGAAACCTTAGAATCCGAACAACCCAATGATTTCGCCGGCTTCAACAATGGAAGTTGCGATTGCGGGGGCGGTGGTTCGGCCAAGGGAGGTTTTTTTTTCGAAGACTCAAACACGCTGCAGAGCTGTTTCACCTTCCCTTTGATCGAGTTCCCGGACGAAACGGCCGACACGAACGACGAGATCGACGAGTTGTAGAGTTTCTTGATCGAGCCGCTGCGCTCGAGGGGACTCAGGGAGGAATTGTAAAGGTAGGATCTTTTCGCGAATTCGCTGGACGTTAGGGTAATTGATCGATTGTACATCGACGATTTGTTATTAGGGCTTCCAGAGACTCCCGATTTCTCGTCTCGATTATCAGCCATAATTGCAAATTAACCTCTTTTGGCTTTTCAGGGTTTCCAACTACGACGTAGGAAGAATTCAAAGAAATGCAAAAAATTAATACCTCCTTTGGAAATTCTACCGTAGGATGAGAGAATTGGAGAAGATCGAGGCGATCCTGGCCGTACGTTCTAGGGTTAGGGTTACAGGATTGAGAGGTTGGTTTTTGAAAGATTTTCAGGAGAGGTCAAAATTGAGTGCCTGTGTGAGATGGAGATGATCTAGGTCGTAAAGGCGGCGGAAATGGATGGGATGAAGGAAGCGGTGGCTGTGGGGTTTGGATTAATTACGTGGGTGGGTGGGTGGCGGAGGGGGCGGAGGAGTTGCTTTTGGACGAGGGGACGAATAAAAGCAACAAGGAGAGAGAGAGAGAGAGAGAGAGAGAGAGAGAAGGCGGAGCTTTGCTTTTGAAAAAGATCCCGAAATACGACCCCAGCTCAGGATACTTTCAGATTACTTTTGAAAAAGAAAAAGAAAAGGGAAAATTTTTTCCTATATTTTTTTAAAGGTGAGTTTACGCTATATTTTATATTTTTTATATTCATGTCTTAGTGAATATTAGTCAGTTGCACAAACTCACCAAAATAAGAAAAAATGAAAAAATCAAACGAGAGAAGAGTACTTTCCTTCTCTCTCTGATAAACGGAACCAACGCGAAAAGAAAGATATATAGTTCTTTCAATGTTTATAGTTTGGTATTTCAATTTTGTCTTTACTAGATTTTTGTTAGATTTATGATGTTAAATTTTTTGAGTTGGTCATTCGTCTTAAAGAGGAAAATATAAAAAGAAAAAGATTATAATAAAAAAGTTTAAACCAAGGTTTTTAGACAAAATATAATGAACAATTGCCTTTTTGTCTTTGGTATCGTTCTATATTTATTTATTTTCAACTTTGATCACATGTTTATCTTTTTTAATTACTCTCGTCGAGACAAATAATGCAATCCAAAAAATCGGATGAAAAGCTAAACGACAAGTTATTAAAAGCAAATAACAACCCAAATAAACATCAGAGCAAAAATTAACTACTTCCCCATCTAAAAACAAAACTGCTTTCGGTGGAATTTTATCCATTTCATTATCTTCCTTTATGTTTCCCTTCACGACTTCCATACAATGACAGAACTAGAATTTTGTAAATGCGAGAGCCGGACTATAACAACAAAATTTTGAAATTTCAAAATTTGTTTGGTTTAGATTTTGAGGAAGGTTTTTTTGGGTATGAGAGAGATAGAAAGAGAAAAGAGATTAATAATTGAAAAAGAAAATTATGGAAGACCATAAGCAAAGAGCATAATTGGGTTTTGAAATTCAAAACAAACGCATTCTTAAATCATTTAAATGTTTAAATAACACCTAATACAAAATATAATTCTTTAAAAACAAAACAGCCAAAATAATATTTAAATTTAAAAAAAAAACACGGAAACAATAGGGGGTCGGCCCCCATAAGCCCTCATGGTGGCTGGCTCCATCTCTGCTTCCATACGCAATCTAATTTTGTTTCGAAAAGGATATTTTAGAATATGAAATGAGAGAGAAAAAAAAAAAAAACCTCAAATCCTGTCAACCTTCCCCCACTAGTCCAAACTTACGGCTGCTGTTAACACTCAAATCCAATTTTGTGTCCCAGACTCAAGGCCCAAAAAAAATCAAATTTTAGAGGCACTATAATATTATTTGTAAATTAGTGTGTGTGTGTGTATATATATGTATATATATATATATATATATATATATATATTATTTATTCATTTTATAACACAAATGTCTTTGTTAACTCAGTGGTAAATTGATTTTAGCCCATGTGGAGTGTCCAAATTTGAGTCTTTTAGGTAGTTTTTTATTTTAAAATATTTTTCCCCAAAAAATACCCAACAATAATGATATTATAACGGTTAGGTTTCAAAACCATGTAATGTAAAATTCAAGCCAACCACTTTGGCCATTGGTGATAAAGCAATTAATATGCATTATAAAGTTTAAAGTAGTAATATAAAGAAGCATTTCTATCATTGTTGTTTAATTCTAAAAATACATAGGACATCACCCCACAATTTAGCCTTGAGCATCCAAATCCCTTGGGCCGGCCCTGCTTATGCTACCTTTGACATCTACAAATTGTTACCACAAAAAAACCAGAGGAAAGGAACAATCATTTTTACCAAGGGGGGTAAAAACTCACACCACCCTGATTACATTGAATTGGCAAAGAAATTTGGCCATGATTAAAAAAATAATTGCCTTGTTCCAGCAAATGGAAACAAAATTCATCAGTTTCAAAAATATCAAGCAGTTTCAGGGCAACTGTCAACAATCTCCATCATTTTACCAAACTGCAGCTCCATATCAGGATCAATGCTGAAGAAATGCCAGCTCATATCGTTTAAAGCCCGATAATAGTCATCAGAAACCGTCTTGATTCCAAACTCTTCAGTGAATCTCCTAACAGCCAAAAGATGCTTCCTCAAACTAACACCAGCTGAGTTCTTGAATACGGACACGTATTGCTCGTATCCCTCAAAACTGTTCCCAAACAGTATTATACGGTTCAACAGATCCACCCTCCAATTTGCATGCAGGAGGTTGTCATATAATTCAGCCTCGCAATGAGGCATATAGAAAAGTGTTGGTTTTGAAGCTAGCCGTCGGCCTTGTTCATTGACTGAAAGAACGGAGCAACCCAGAGTTTCCAAAACCCTAGTTTCTGTTCTGGAAAGAATTGGATCAAATACTTCTACATCTCCAATCCAACTGAACCTTTTCTTCGTCAAAATCGCAAGACTGAGTTGCACTCGAGGGGGTTCGTACAATTCAAGGCTACCAATACCATATATCACCATCTGCATCTTTGTTTCAGAGCCCAAAACCCTAGAAATATGATCTGAGATTTGAGGAGTATGAATTTGATCCACAAAATTACAGAAGAATTCGGAGCTTTCAAGTTTCTTCATACAGACTACCATCTTCTGCATCAGTTTAGATTCTCGGTCAGGGTCGACTTTTTGGTCAATTGGAACCCAAGAGTGTGCTTGTTGTGGGATCCTAGTTTTGAGCAAATTCCTTCTCTGTTTCCCACGTCGAGGTAAAACTATCGTCCAGTCTTCAGTTGGGTTTGGCTTTTCATGAGTGAGGGTTTTTGCAAAAGCTGCCATAGCGAATAAGCACAGAGTTGTTTTCTTCTACATGAAGGTCCTTGTATGTTTCAAAACTCACATCGTGCAGTAACAATGCTGCAAGACACAAATTTATAGAAAAAAATACACAAACTTTTAAAACTACATACCGAACAGTTCCCTCTGTGTTGAGAGTAATTACAATACAACACAAGGATACTGCATTCAATCTGTATTGTAAACCAGCACCTTGCCCTAAACAAGGTGCTCTCACTGCTAGAAAGAAGTGATGAAGTTTTGATTCAAGGTTCATTCAGGGTATAATTACTGGGACCTCCCATGAGGTTTGCGAAGGATGGCTACATGAACATTTATCTTGCAACGCATGTGTCAAAGATCATTTTTAAAGTCCGTAATTGATCACTACCTAGCTTGCTACATGTTTGAAAGGATCAAGAAAGCGAAAACATTGGGAACACAATGACAAAGAGAGCTCTTTCAGGATGTTAATTTACGTCAAAAACTATATCTCATAAAAACAATCCCTGCAGAAATAAAATGCATGTGTTGGGGAAAAAACAAGTACCCATAATCTCTTTTGTCAATGAGCAACAAAAGGAATAACTGAAACCTCTGTTTTTTCGAGACGTGGCTCATGGCCAAACCACCTGTTTTTACGTCGTGCGGGAATTTAAAAGCATTAACGTAAAAAGAACCTCAAAGAAATCCCAGTTTTCCCTCTGGTTTCTGATGAAACTACCAGAAGGTCAAATACCATCAGAAGACATCCCTTGAACCATTCCTCAATCAATTCCTTGTGAAAGGACATAAAAAGAAAGAACCAGCACCCCAACGGGTCTTATTTTGAAAAAAAAAATACCATGCACAAGCAAAAAGAGACGGTCACGATATCCAAGCAGGCTCATTTATGCTTCTGAAAATATCATAGCTTTCGACTTCACCAGAATTTTCATGGCAAGTCAAATGAACACTTTGCACAATTCATGAAAATTATTAACACCACCCATGGTAAAGAATGCCTACTCATCGAAAACAACCAACGCACATGAGCCCCCTTCAGATAGTGCAGAATGTAGATATACACAAACCAAAAGACAAAAGTATATATCTCACACTTCGAATCAAACATCAAGCATATAAGGTAAACAGAAACCAGATGAAATGGAAACGCAGAAAAGTACAGAAAATTGGACCCTTGTCACCAATGATTAGTGATTACCTGCCAATGGTTAGGCATAAAATTGTTCAGCTCAAAGGCTAAACTTTGCGATACACGGATCCCTAGTTTTGGACGAAGTACCCGTGTCAACACGACACGGATACGGGTACGGGATCTGTACCGGATTCGGCTGAGAATAGTCGGACACGTTGAGAGCTGCAGGTCTCTGGTTCACCGAAGAAGAAGAAGAAGAAGAAGAAGAGAACAAGAGGGGGAAGAACAAGAAACGAAAAGGAAAGAGGAGTAGTAACTGGAAGACGATCGTCGCTGTAGGCGTGAAAGACGATCGAGGAAGCGTGGACGAGAATGGCAGACGCGATGTAGCAGAGTGAGAGAAGAAGACGCTGCCGATTTCTGTTCTTTTATGATTTGGGGTTTATTTATCAATTTGGGCTGCGAATTGGACTTGTTAATTGTATATAATGGACTTATTTATTATTTTTTCTGGGCTACTACCTCTTTGTGGGCTACTATGGGCTTGTACATTTGGGCAACTAAAGTGGGTTTCATAAATTTTTATGGGCTTTTATTATCATCATTTTGTCACGAAACAAATAAT
>BPLS01000278.1:245514-281639 GCA_019656275.1 Rhododendron kiyosumense | reverse complement strand
GTCAATGTCCCCATTTGGTAATTTCCCCAAGAAGAAAGGCCAAAGTACAGAAGATGGGGTCGTTAGTCAATTCACGGTATGACGCCATCAAATTTCAATCAGATTCGTAAACTTCTTCCGTGGGGGATTCGGAATGAACAGGTCATAAACCAATCCGATTGAAGAGATCTTCGCCTCCTTGGGGACCAAATCCGAAATTATAAAAATATAGTGGTTCAATTATCTTATTCATAAACCTCGGGTGAATCACTGTATTTTTTCTTCCTATAAATAAAACTGAGATCACTGCAATCCGTTTTCCACCTCTCCTCGTAAAAGTCCCCTCGCTCTCTCTCTCTCCTCTCTTGCTCTCTCTCTCTCTCGCCAAATTCCAACCCAGTAAACCAAAACTATGGATCACAACACCACAAGCAGATTCCAAATTCCAAAACCCTAATTTCCTCGCTCTCCGCATTCCGAAACCCTAGAATGCAGGACGACAACGCCGCCGCCGCCGTTTCGGTCCCCGACCACAAGCTCTGCGGTTACCTATGCGCCGTCCTCACCGCCTCTCCCTCCTCCCAAACCCTCCCTCTCCACACCCTCTGCCACGTCAACCAACCCGAGCCCGGTTTCCTTACAGAGAACGGCGTCGTTTTGTCCCCAATCAACCGCGCCCCCGCCGCCGCTGATTCTCCCTCCCTCGAGAGCGGGGCGGCGGAGAGAGAGAGCGCGACGCCGCCGCCGCCCTCGTCGTCTAGGAAGAAGCAGAGGAGGTTCGGGCGGGTACCAGGGAGCGCGACGACGCCGTCCTCGTTGTCGGGGAAGAAGGCGAGAAGGTTCGGGCTGGTGCAAGGGAGCGCGAGCGTGGTCCATCAGGTTCACGCGCTGGTGGTGCACAAGTGTTTGAAGGTAGTAGGTAGGGTTTTGCGTGTGGACAGGGATTTTATGAATGGTGTGAGGGTTGTGGTGCTCGTGGATGTGTATTTGTCGCTCGCCGTGTGGTCCGGGTGGCAGTTTCCGAAGATGGGGTCGGTTGCTGCCGCGCTTTTTCGGCACTTGAGGTGCGTCAATCATGATTGTAGGATTCGCAGTTTAGTTTTTTGGCTGGTTGCACCAATTGGGCTATATAAACTAATTATGTTATCTGTTCATCGCTTCCTGGTGTTGTTTTCATCAGCTAATGCTTCTCCTAGATTCGATTGTCTTCATAATCCGTAACATTGTGCTTCCGCATTATCTTCTTGTTGTGCTGGACTCATCATTCTACTAGCCGTGTCATCCATGTGGTTTTATGCTGTGAAGTTCAAATTGCTTGCCCTGTTTGTTGTATGCTTGTCTCGCTTACTCAGTTTTAGTCATTTTCTGCAGTTGTGACTGGCAGAAGAGAAGTTCAATGCTTCTCAGTGAGAGAATTGATTGCGGACCTGATCGTACAGATATTAAGAGCATTTGGAACGTTTCTGATTGCCATGTTCTTGGTTGTAAACTGCAATGCGGTGTTCCAGATACTTCCAGGAGGAAACTCTTCGAGCTTCATGAAATTTTTAAGAGCTTACCTAGTGTGGCAACGAGAGGAAATGTTTATTCTTCGAGAGTGCACCCTGCAGATGCTTCATGTAGCTCGGGTATTTGGGAGGTATCAGATGACATATTGATTGTGATTCTGAATTCACTTGGTCCTATTGACCTTGTCAGGGTTTCAGCCACATGCCGCCATCTAAGATCGTTGGCAGTTTCAGTTATGCCATGTATGAAACTTAAACTTTTTCCTCATCAGCAGGGAGCAGTAGAGTGGATGCTACAGCGTGAGCGAGATCCTGAATTGTTGCCACATCCTCTGTACATGGATTTTGTGACTGAAGATGGGTTTGGTTTCTATATGAACACTGTTTCTGGTGAAACAGTCACAGGGTCTATTCCATCAGTCAGAGATTTCCGTGGGGGAATGTTCTGCGATGAACCTGGATTAGGCAAGACTATAACTGCTCTTTCTCTTATTCTGAAGACACAAGGAACAATGGCGGAGCCGCCAAATGGAGCGCATGTAATCTGGTGTGCACACAATGCTGATTATAAATGTGGTTATTATGAGGTTAATGGGGGTAATGCTGCCAATGGTAGCATATTATTATCAAATAAAAGGGGTGCGGGTCACCATGCTCGAAGGGGACAACTTTCTTTTTTTGAATCTACTCTGAGTGAGAATATAAAAGGCTCCTCACCAGATGGGGCCTCTTTTTTGGATTCTGCTGTGCCAATTGGGGGATCTACCGATTTCACTCCAGATGAAGGAATTCATTCAGCTACAGCTGGCTGCTCTACACCAGCAACATGTGTAGTTCGATGCCAAAGGAGCTTGACTCCCATTAAGAGAAGTCTTCTTCATGCATATGATCTATCATCTCACTATTCTAAAGGATGGAAGGTTACAAGTGATAAATCTAGTAAAAGAAAGAGTTCTTCCAATGGTCGAAGACGCGGTTGTCCAGATTACGGAGTTGGTGTATCTTATGGAACACCTCGTGATTGCAAGAGGCTTAAGAAGTCCACTGCAGGGTATTCTATACAGAATGAAACTTGGGTACAGTGTGATGCTTGTCGCAAGTGGCGAAAGCTTGAAGATGAAAGTTTGGCAAATGATGCTAGTGCAGTATGGTTTTGTAGCATGAACAGTGACCCATTATATATGAGTTGCAGCGCTCCAGAAGAATCTTGGGATAACCGCCAGCCCATTACATATTTTCCTGGTTTTCACACCAAAGGAACTCCTGGGGGGAAAGAGGAAAATGTGTCATTTTTCACCAGCGTGCTTAAGGAGCACTTTAATTCTGAAGCAAAAAAGGCCTTGACTTGGTTGGCTAAACTTTCACCGGACAAACTTTCGGAAATGGAATCAATTGGTTTACTGCAGCCTCTTGTGGACACTCGAGTAGTATCTAGAGGAGATGAACATAAGTCGCATAAGATATTTCAAGCTTTTGGTCTCATAAAGAGATCAGAAAAGGGTACTACTAGGTGGTACTACCCAAGCACTTTAGAAAACTTGGTCTTTGATTTGTCTGCCTTCAGAATCGCACTTTGTGAGCCTTTGGATTCATTAAGGTTGTATTTGTCAAGGGCAACTCTTATTGTTGTTCCAGCAAATCTAGTGGATCATTGGAAAACTCAGATCCAAAAGCACGTTAGGCCTGGTCAGTTGCGCGTTTATGTCTGGACTGATCATAAAAAGCCTAGTGCACACAGTCTGGCTTGGGACTATGATGTTGTTATTACTACCTTTAATCGTTTAAGTTGTGAGTGGAGTCCCCGGAATAGAAGTGTATTAATGCAAGTTCATTGGCACAGAGTCATTCTAGACGAAGGGCATACCCTTGGTTCAAGTCTTAATTTGACAAACAAATTGCAACTGGCTATTTCATTGACCGCTACAAATCGTTGGTTATTGACAGGAACACCGGCTCCTAACACACCCAACAGTCAACTGTCTCATCTTCAGCCCTTGCTTAAGTTCCTTCATGACAATGCTTATGGAGAGAATCAGAAGTCATGGGAAGCTGGCATTCTTAAGCCATTTGAAGCTGAGATGGAAGGGGGTCGGACACGTTTGTTGCAGTTACTTTGTAGGTGCATGATTAGTGCAAGAAAAGAGGATTTGCAGACAATTCCTCCTTGCATAAAAAAAGTGACATATGTAGATTTTACTGAGGAACATGCAAAGAGTTACAATGAATTGGTGGTAACTGTGCGGCGTAATATATTGATGGCTGATTGGAATGACCCAGCTCATGTTGAGAGTTTACTGAACCCAAAGCAATGGAAGTTTCGAAGTAATACTATAAAAAATCTGAGGTTGTCTTGTTGTGTTGCTGGACATATTAAAGTAACAGATGCTGGGCAAGATATTCAGGAAACAATGGATATTTTAGTTGAACATGGCCTGGATCCTATTTCGGAAGAGTATGCTTTCATAAAAAGTAAAATCCAATATGGTTGCTGTTGTATGAGGTGAGATTGGCTTTGAGGTTTCGTGAGACATAGATTTGATTTAATCTAATATTATCTTTCAGTTACTGATTGTTTTTTGATTTGGTAGGTGCAATGAATGGTGCCGTTTACCTGTCATTACACCATGCAGGCATCTTTTATGTCTTGCCTGTGTTGCTATGGACAGTGAAAGATGTACTTTTCCTGGCTGTGGTAGCTTGTATGAGATGCAGAGTCCTGAAGCATTGACCCGTCCAGAAAATCCCAACCCAAAGTGGCCTGTTCCCAAAGATCTCATTGAGTTACAACCATCTTATAAACAGGCAGGCTTATTTCCAATTTGTTTTGTTTCTTCTGTTTGTTATTTTTGTTCTGTTACCAATGTTTCCATTCCGTTCTTCATGTTGTTGGTTTAGGATGATTGGGATCCCGATTGGCAATCAACATCTAGCAGTAAAGTTGCTTACCTTGTTCAGAGACTGAAAGAACTTCAGGAAGTTAATAGAACGATTGGTTTCCAACTAGATGAGGGGAATGATGCCAAGCATTCTGATGAGCTTCCTGTTGCCTCCCAGAAAGGTGATCCTAGTACATCATCATACCAGTTGGTCTTGCCTAGCAAAAGCAAGGAATCTTGCAAGACACTTCCAGAGAAAGTTATAATATTTTCTCAGTTTCTTGAGCATATACACGTCATTGAACAACAGGTAAGGTTATATATGGTGGTAGACTAATGGCTAATAAGATTTTCCTTGCGGAAAATATAAGCTGCTGTCATTACCGTTACTGATATTTTGAAGTTTATGTTTTTTGACAGTTAACCGGTTGTGGTATAAAGTTTGCTGGGATGTATAGTCCAATGCATGCATGCAACAAGGTACATAACATATGTTTCTGCCTAGTTCTTTGACCGTGTCTTTTTCATTGTAAGAAAAACTTATTATCACCACTCCTTTTATTTATTTGCCTTCATGGGAAAATTTCCGTTCTCATGTTTCAGATGAAGTCACTGGCAATGTTCCAGTATGATCCAAGTTGTATGGTTCTTCTTATGGATGGAAGTGCAGCATTAGGCCTTGATTTGAGTTTTGTTACACATGTATTTCTGATGGAACCGATCTGGGACAGAAGGTAATTGACCAATAGATCAAGGGTCCATATTGTGTGACGAAGTTTATAAATGTTCAAGGGCATCAATGTGTACATTCTCATGCACCTTTTCCTTTAGAAAGACAAAAGGTCACTTCTCTAGTAGTTTTTGCCATGATTTTAGCTGCCATGACCTCTTCATTCTGTCTCCAATCATTCAACGTTTGTTTTTCAACACGTTGAGTTCTACTTCCACTCTCTTCTTTCCCATGGTATTAAACTTGATGCATCTTTTGAAAATTTTATCAGCATGGAGGAACAAGTGGTCAGTCGTGCTCACCGAATGGGTGCTACTCGTCCTATTCATGTCGAAACACTGGCAATGCGTGGTACAGTGGAAGAGCAAATGCTGAAATTCTTGCAGGTATCTTTTGGCACATATATCTCGTTATTGTTTTAGTTGCACTTGCGATACTAGTAGTTGCGCATGCCAACCACGTTACCCAATCAGTCCATCATCTCCATTGTCGTTGAATATCTCATCGATTGTGTCCATTATTGCAACATGAATTGCATTTTCTTCATCATCATGGCCGATTGTCTTGAAAAACATTATTGAAACTCAATTACTCTATTCAGTGATTTTGATAAGCAAGCTTTAAACAATGGAAGTTTTTTGTTTTGCACTACGCCAAGCATATTTTTTCCCATTCGGCCATCCTTGGCAATCTCAAAGCTTTTTCACCTGATTGTTTCTATCATCGCTGATTCGTGAAAAGTTCAGAGTGAAAGCTGCGAGTGGATGAAATCAACAACTACCACTTGTTACTTATAAGCATTTTATTGAAAAGCCTTGTCTTAATTTTGTCGATGCTGTTGGAGTAATGTTCTTGAAGAATATGTTTTAATAATACTCCCCTGATTTGTTTGTCCAATTTAGGAAACCCAACTTATTAAGGGGACAATCATTAAACTTTGTAAACTTGAACTTTCCAAAAAATGCCCTCCTATTGAAATGACACTTGTCACATCAAATCAAGAGAGAAGGGTAAAAGGTATTTTCATGGCACTTTGTTCTGAACTTTTCAAAATGGACAAACAATTTGGGAAACTGAAAAGTCAAGAAGCGGACAAACAAAATGGGATGGAAGGAGTAGTATTTTACCCACATGAAAAATAACAATGTTCAATGCCCCTAGCAATTAATCAGATTAGTTAATGAAGCTTGTACTGTGAAAATCTTGGCTTTACGCCACTGTAATATAAATTTTGCACGCTGAGAGTGGTGGAATCAACATGGTCTATAGCAGTGGTGGTAAAATGGGGAAAAATGCGAAGGGGAAACATTGAAAGAAAAGTATTTGACGACTATGGAGACAACTGAAGGCGCAATTGAGGCTCGCTAGTGCCCGAGGCGAGGCATCCAAAATATGCCTCAAGGCTTTCGAATTTACACATTATCTTATACGCATACATGCATTGTCTCTAGGATGACCTCCCAGGGGTGCCTTTTGCTCCATTTTAACGTATTTTTACTGTGTATGCCTTTTACGTATGTCGTGAGGTGTACGCTTCCTTTGCACTCGAAATGTAAGCTTCTTCTATATTAAACTTAATCAAAGAATGATGCTTTTTGTATTTTGGAATTCAACACCTACCATATTGTTAAGTCTGCCTTGTTCTTTTCTCCATATGGTTTCCTCATTATCTAATTGTGTATTTTAGTTTCTTCCTAAGCTAATTTCTTCATGAATGTTACAGGATCCTGATGAGTGCAGGAAGTTCTTGAAGGAAGAGTGCGGAAAGCCTGACCGTGAAAGTTCCCGGCCACACCGTACATTACATGATTTTGCTGAGAGCAATTATTTGGCTGACCTTAGTTTTGTGCGTGGCAGCTCCACTACATGAGGGTACGTGAAATATGTTGCTTAATATCGAAGATTCCTATAGACCTTTATACTAAAACAGTTGGACTTGTATGTGTATTTGGGGCATTTCTAGTCCTTATTCCTCTGTATGCGCTGGACGTTGAGGATCATCTTTTTTGTGGTATGTATTAGGTCTTCTAAGATTTCGTTTTATAGTGAACTAGCAATAAAGCATCAGATTGAGTTTGACAAGCTGGGTTCTAGCAATTCTTTGCTCACCTTCACAGGGCTTGTGAATTTACCAGTCAATTTTTGAGGAAGTCAAAGGCTTTTGATTCTTAGAGTTTCCAAAAATTTGCTCCTGGAATCTTAAAATACAAGCCAATTTAAAAAGAGACACATTTTTTTTCAACCCAGGGGTTGACCATTGATTATGCTGCAGTCCCATTCACGAGTGAGTGTGTATGTTAATTTGTTCGTGTTGGGTGCACATTTGTGTCTAAGTGCTAGATTTATCTATTTCTGATGTCAGGTTCAACCCAGGATGTGTTACCCTACGGTCTACATTGTGAAGGAGTTTCTACAAGTTTTTAATGAAGCATACTAAAGTGTTGGCAACGTTTTGCAAACATTGCACATTAAATTTCACAAGATTTTATTCTATTTCCCAAATGAGTTTCATGGGCAACAGTTTTCTAACTCAAACCAAGTTCCTTGGTAACTGAAGTTTATTATCTAGGTAAACGATTTCCTCTTCAAAGGTGAGTTGCTTCCTTCCCAGAGCCGTCTTTGGGCTAAATCCCATAAAGCCTTCCCTTTAGGCCCCAAATTTTGACTAATTTTGGGCCCCCAAATTCCATAGGTCCATGTATAATTAAGGCCTGCTTAAAAATTAAGTAAACCTGCCTAAAACATTTAAGGGCCAATTTAAAGGAAGGCCCAAGTGAAAACGATTATTGTACATTCTGTAACAATTACTGATGTTTCTCCTTTGGTTTACTCATTTATAGATGCTATTTTGGTTGCGGTGTGGATTATTGATAACTTGATGATCCCATACCTGTAACACTTGACAAAATGAAAAAATGCTTAAGAGGTTAAAGTTTTGATGCCTCGATAACTTTACTGGAACCTTGAATTTTCTGAAATTGGGATTGTTCTTGAATCTTTCTCGTTGGATTGTTAACTGAGGTGTGTTTTCTAATCATGTCTCCTATATCAATCAGTGTATGAGTTCTAACTATTTTAAACTATGCAAAGTTTATTGAGATTTAAGGGCCTCCTATGAAGAGTTTGCTTTAGGCCCCACAAATCTCAGAGCCAGCTCTATTCCCTCCCTAATTTGTTCCAATGTCCCATAGGATTTTCTTTCCTTTTATGTTTGTATGTTTATCCGTTCCAGTGATGCAGGCATTAGAATATTGAACTTGTTGACAGTAAATATCTGATTAAAGAATTCACATTCACAATTTGCATCGCTAGAAGATCCAATCAATAAGTTGTGTTTCATCACACTTTTGTTATAATCTTCATCTTCGCAGCTTTATGGTTGAATACATGGGTATCTAACTATCTACCCCCTTCACTTTTTGGGTGTGTGCGTGCAGGAGTTCGACTCTGTAAATAGCTGTTATATTTTGTAGCAGGTTTGTACAACTCTCGTAAAACTCAAGCCGCCATAATTTCCTTTATTTTCTATCTTGTCAAGTTAGATCTGCTGGTTGACACTGAATGCAGTTCTCCATTGCCTGTAGGGGGAGGTTTTGGCGTAGGTCATCTTATTCATTTGAATTAATTGCAATTCAGAATATTGGTTTGGCATTTATGAAAAGAAGCCCGTCAGCTATTTTTTTTGCATCACACGAAGCTGAGATTACAGCACTCTAACGTGGTGGTAGATCAGAGTTGGTTCATGAGTCGCCTTTGCCAATAAATTATTGCTTCTTTTATTAGATTTGGATGGAATTTCATCATTTTTGCAGCTTCAGTTGTACTATTAAACAAGAGAGGTTTTGAATGGAAATGTAATTATTTATGGTTACTGTTCCTGTTTCTGGCACCGGTTCCTGTTCCTTTTGGGATCAGGGCACTGTTCCTGGTTCTCGGCATTTATATGTTTTACATGATTTCCATGACGAGAGGTTTTGCGTGGGCCTTTGACAAGGAGGGAGGGAAAGTGACAACCCGCGACAGAGGGGGAGGATTCGGGGGAGGTGTTGTGACCCAAGTCACAGTTTGTGTGCCACTAGTATAAAGGGTTCAATGCACGTCTTGCATATCAAGTCTAGAGTGAGCCCATGTCGTATCAAGTCTTGCAATTGTAACTCTTCCATGATGTTGAAATTTTGCCCGTTCATCCTTCATATTTCAGGTGAACACAATAAGAAACTACACCGTGCCCCTTAAAAACGCCCACACAAAGAGGGGGACAGTAGCAATTTTGTTCACCCTTGTTTTGTTTCATCCTCAGCGATGTTGTTTTTGTCTTGGGTTGCACTTCATTATATCCAGATACATTTATAAGGAGACAATGAAAAAAGAAAATTAGTTCAATAAAATATTGGTATGTGCCGATCTAAATATTCGATTATTGAGTCAAGAATTTTAAAGCCAAAGAGATGAAATTTTTACCTTATTCTCCTAATAAAAGCATTGCGACGAAACAACTAATTTTGATTATGTAAGTAGAACTCGAAATAAATACAGAAAGAGATTCGTACTTTTTGCGCGTACTTCATCCTACACCCTTGATTCTTCAAGCTACGGCTTTGTTGACATTTCTTTTCTCCAGCTTGTCTGGTTTAGCAATCCAAACGAAATTTTTTGCATGAAGTTAGAAGTGACTGCCCGGGCTACTCAAGCCAAGCAGTTGGTACGAACATCTATGGAGCGGAGCAAGGAGCCTTGGCTTCACTTCAGCTCTTGTCACCTCACTCAATCTTATATAGCGGAAACTCGAGTCGAGGCACTGTAAGCGAGTAAAGCACTTCTTTACTCAAAACACAAACTCCACGGATCAGCTACATTGAAACTGCCAGCTTATTTTGGGATGATTGCCACCTTCCTATTTGAGTAAGAAATGTATATTGAACCCTACTGACGTTCAACCGACGATTGGGCCTAGTGATGCTTGCGACTTGTATAGAACATACTGGTCAAGAAGGGAAGAGATAGACTACAGTTTCAAGTGAATTGATTGGTGGTAATGATACGTGGTTTCAATTGTTTAAGCAAGGGAGCCTGTTGATTACTTACCTTTCTAGAATCTATTTTTTATCCATTTATAAAAAAAAAATTGATCGAAAGATCATCCCATTTATATTAGTACTACTACAATAACAAAAGGAAATACAACAAAACATAAAACAAAAATAAAAACAAAAACAAAGAAAAGCCGCAAGCAAGAAATCAGCACCGAGTCGGACCCATCGGAAGGGACTTTGGGCAAGGGTCAATAGTTGGAGGGTTCGCCCAGCCATGGTAAAATAGGTTAGGGATGAAAATAGCAATTTACCCAAACCAGTAAACCGAAAATCAGTTAATGCCAGTGCGAGTCGTTGAGCTAGGGCTTGAAATGCAAACACAGTTCTGTGAATCTTCAATGATCCCAAGTCCAAAAACGACCGATCCCAAGTAGAATTCTACCGCTCGTCGATTCTTCACTGCCCCTTCATCAGGTCCCTTTCTAGCTTGTTTGCCTTTTATGTTAAATTAATCCGTTTTGGTTATGATATGATGGTAATTAGATAGTTCAATTTCTGCTGATCCGAAATCACCTGTGGCGTAATTCTCAGCTCTGTAATTTGGAATAGTGAAAAAAATGTGTTCGGTATACATTGATAAATAAAAGAATTTGCTAATAGGCTAGGAACACAATTGCATCCGAGCTGTGTGGGCCCCTGTACATCAGACGGCTCCAAACATAATTGTGTCCCGAAGTTGTGTTCCATGACTTTTTGAAGTTTCAATTCCCCGGTCTCATGTTTTTGAATAAAGGGGAATGATATAAAATCCTTTGCACGGGTAGGGGGTACGGGGAGCCCTTGGATGTAACTCAACATATGAAATGGTGGAGCACAAGTATATCAGTGTTTGTTTTGATTGGACTTATGGTATGTATTTCCGTATTTCCGTTATTGTCTTTGCGCAACCATCAACTTTATACAGACGAAAGGGAAAATTGTGGACTCAGTACTACCTTGATGGAGAGGATAGGAAATCCCACCTCCCCATGGGATTTCTTATCCCCTGCGTCAAGGGATATGGACTCTTCCGGATATGTTTTCCCATCTCAACTTGCAGCACCAAATACTGGATATCAGGAGCCCACAGGATTACATCTCCTCTGGCAATTCCAACCCCATATCGATCAAACAAACGAAAATTGATCCTAATTTCACAGAAGAATTTCCACAATGTATTGTTTCTGTAACTGTAACTTCTCCACTTATGCATTTACTCCAAATCTCAATTTTGAAAAAAGAATCAAATGGTATGTCCTGCAAGCAAGTGCACATCAATTATTGGGTATCAGGGTTTTCATTTAATATGGTAGATTGCTGAATACATGGGATTGTCATTGAAGATTGATTTATAGACAGGATTCCTGAATCAATCTTTGGAAATCTTGAATTGACCTTGATTATATTTCTTGTACTCTAAAGCCACTAATAGGGAGGTTATTGTAATCAGAATCATATGATTAGATACTTCTATGTGTTCTCATTTCTCAAGTGATATTGTCGTGGTATTCAGATAATCTCCTACCGATTTAAAGAGGTGATAACAAAAATAGTTTCTATGTCGGACCCATACGATCTCACTGTCTTTTCCTTTGGAATGCTATTAATTTTTACTGATTTTTAAGGGTCAACTTTCTCACTATGATCACCAACTGATATAGTATTATGCACATATTTATCTTATGAAAAAGGCAAAGAAGTTTAGCTTGTATAGAAGCTTGGTTTTCATGCAACTGAGTCTGCATATTCTGTTAACCAACAAAATTGGATTCACTTCTTTTACCACAGATTCACATAGCTTGATCTCTCTACCTAATCTACCCATCTACTCATTCTGTAATTGTAAAGGCTGAAAATAAATTTAAACATTAGGCATCAATAACATGGAATGCTTCTTCTTCTTTGTTTTTTTGTTCCCCCCAATTGGATCGCATACAAGTCATTGAAGATTGGTCTTGTTCTATCCTGTGAACATGGGTCTTCGCTGTCCTTTCTCTTACTACTGATACTTTGGTGTTTCATGTCCTTGTTTTCCTTTCGTTAGATGTGGCCTCAGCTTATTCACATCTTGCATTTGAATTGGCTTCAGAAAGAACTCTTCTGCCCCTTCTTCCAAGCATCTGAGCAACACCCAAATAGCAAATTGCAGGTTAGTACCATATTATGCAGTTATCATTTCACATTCCAACAAACTAAAACTAAAAAACGAAAGGTAAACATTTAGATAATACTAAGTATTTTCTTTAGTTTTCACCTGTTGATCCTTGTGGGAATATTTTCTGATGACATGATTACAACTGGGATGTCGCTGAGAGATTTAGATTCCTGCTAGTCACATAATATAATTCATTACTAGGACATAAAACCATAGAATGCGCGTTATATGTTCATATATATTGGTAGCTACAGCCACGACCTGTTTTCACCTCATTTTCTCAACTTATTTGTTTTTGGTCTAATAGTTTACCTTGATCTTTCTTAAGAGCTCATAACCTGTCATTCCAGGCATGCAGTAATCTGTAATAATCAAATTTACTTCTGTATCCTGCAATGGAAAAACGTGGTTAGAAATAAATCAATAAATGTCTTAGAGAAATATATTTCGTAATATGCATGCATACGTATTTTGACGATTAAAAAGAGTGAGGATTCCAAAAGACTAGTGTAAAAAGAAAATCAATATCGGAAATCTCATACTTGGTGATGACTTGGAGAAAGAGGGGGAGGTTTTGTAACGCTCTCTTCATTGTCTTGTAGTCCTAGAAATTGAAGAGCTTTGCTTCCAGAATCCACAGCAGTAACTGGGAAAAAGTAAGACACCTCAAGACATAAGAATCAAAATGATATAAAATAGATATAAAATCTAGATCTCAAAATAGTCACGGTAACGTTTGTTAAGTCGGCCTATTAGCGAGGAGGTATGTGATTTCATAGATTGATAAATACTACCATGCAAGTAGTGATAATGGAATCATATATGTCTAATCTGAACATCAAACAAGCCCAAAGAGAAGAAGAACACCCTCTTTCCCCATGTCTCTAGAACATGATGAAGCCATGGAATTACCTTGGAAAGAAGAGGACCTTAGGAGCCTCTCAATCAACTTTCTGTCAATGATGCTATCATCAACTGCCAAAACATGGAACTTTGCATCTGCTGCTACACTACACATTTTGTGGGGAAATATGCCAAATGAAGAAGAGGAGTCAGAGAGGACCAAGAAAACCAAAACTCCAGAGAGAAAAATAGGACTGAGAAATGAAGGTTTGTGGATCTTGTGCTTGTGATTTCTCTATGGGGAGCCATTTAGGGTCAGAACTGAAACTAAATAATTTTCAAGATATGGACAGTTTGGAAAGCAAGATCAGACCAGATAGCGTCCCAGGATTTCCCGGATCCTCTAGTTTGACTTTTGTGAATTGATGAACAACCAAATGATTGTGGTGTCTTATTTTCTGGCACATTTTCAAATGTGATATTTTTTTTCAAAATAATAAAGTTGACCTTTTCTTGTGATTATATTCCATTGCCTCTAGGATTTAGGGGAAGGCTAGATACCGCATTGGTCATCCAGATTGACCTTTTCGATCGATGTTTAGGCTACCAAGGGAGTCAAAATTTTACAGCCTCCAAGAAGGATCCCATGTATGCACGTGCTTGCCAGTTAAGAATTCCTTGGTAACATCCTTAAATAAATGAATACCTTTAGAAAATTCCTAGCCCGCGACATTTGTTTCAATTTTTTTTGGGTGTTTTTAGTTCATAGATATTATTTATCATCGACATTGCGTTAAACAGAACAATCAAATCTATATATGCAGAGCTCCTATTCATAACATGAGACACCTAATTGATTGCCCCGATCCTACCGATGGGCTCGGTCAAGATATGACTCAAGCCCGCATTCAGGGACCTCTTCCGGATCCCCTGTTCATTAACCTCACGTTATTGGACCAATCTAGGCCCTCCTGTCTCACTCTTCCTCACGTAAGAGTTCCCGTAGTCACTCTCGAAGAAAGTTGACACGCGTTGGCCGCGCCCTCCACCTTTTTACCTCAGCAGAAACCAAAGACCCGTTAGGTGATAAAAGTAGTTTTCCTTGACTTTTTCTCTAATGACGCGGGGTTCTGGCCTTATGAATTATAATAATAAAGAAAAAACACACCCTGTGATGGACAGATTACTTGGTCATTAGTACAAGAAAGCAATCATTAACTTCAAAGTCTTAAATAAACAGCATAGCAATGGTGACAGAACTACAGCAGAGTTGGCAATATCCTTATATTATGATTAAGGTGGTTTTCCCAGAAAATGATTTGGGTGAGTTGGCAATATCTTTATATCAAGATTAGGGTGATTTTCCCCGGAAAAGATTTGGATGATTTCATGCAAATCTTGACCCTCTTTATTAAATTCATTTGATCAATAAAGAGGGGCTCACATGTTTGTGTTTCTTTCCCTCTCCTTCTCTGAGTTGCACCTTGGTTCCAAGTGACTTCTAACATTACAAAATTGGGGAGTCAAACCATAATTTTGCGATCATTCCAGTCCACCTAATAAAATTTTTGCTTCACCGTGCCACATTCCAAAATATTTCCCTCTAGTGTAGAAACAACTAATTACGTGTAAGACGGAACCAGGATTTTGGAGGGGGAGGAACTATTTCGTGAATTGGGGGCCGAACTATGAAGAGGAAATACAAGTACTACCATTCTGTGGACAAGTAAGTAGGTTGTTGATTTTATAGCCTCAATCAACTATTAAGGTAGCCCGAAAATACTTCCCAATTGTTTGAATTCCGGATTTCGAATGACATTATGCTCAAAATGATTAAGCTCCATTCTTGAAAATGTTGTTGAACTTCTGAATTCCTAAAAATACATCCCAATTGGTTGTGTAAACTTGAAGTATTCATATATAGTAAATTTTTTATAAAAAGAGAAAGAAGAGAAACTATGGGGTCTTGCACCTTATAGCCCACCAATAGTTACGTCTCTGGTGGCAGCATCCCAGGCTCCCAGCACCCAAGACGTTAATTTTTATGGTACGGCTAATAGATATGTGAAAGAATTTATGAGAAAAACTACATAAATAAATTTCACTGATTCGCTTTACAAGTATGCTACATAAATAAATTTCACGGATCGTAAATGTATGTCAAGTGTACCTGTTGGAACATTTCCAAAATAGTTAAGAGATATTAAATGTGAATATTGGTGAATGGTTTTAATCCAAAAGGTGTGTCTATTCAAGTTATATGAATGGACATAGTTATTGGATTTAAAGGCAAAAGATGTGTGTATTTAGTTTAAATGAATAAACATGATCCAATCAAAAGGTATGACTATTAGGATCACATGAATAGACATGACTATTATGAAAGAACATGACTATTGGGATTAAATCAAGAGATGCAATTTTTGTCTAACAGTCATGATCTATGCCTATAAAAGGCAAAGGGTTCTACCAATTCGAGGAGAGATAATCAAAATCATTTTGATTGTTGTTTCTCTACAGAATCATCTCCTACGATTATACTTAAGGGGGCTCACAAAATCCAAAGATATTCGGGTCTCTCTTCGTTTGTGCATAATGCAGCTAGACAACAGTTGGAGACTGGGTTACAATTTATCTTGGAGCCAATTTCTCTGTAATTCGGTGCACAACGAATTCTCTCGAATTGGTGGGGGCGAATATCGTCTTAAGGACAGCGACATAGTAACATGACTTGAAGCATCTCTATTCATCCACTTTCATCGGCTACGACAACTTTTGCACCTACAATCTTAAGACGATATTTTCCGGAAGATGAAAGTGGATTGATTACGTTGTGGGTCCTTAAGACGAAGACAGATATGTGTTCGGAGAATGCTGTGAGTTTTCAATCTTTGATGATGGTGGAGCGGGCGAAAGGAGACACAATCAGGAAACTGTTAGAATTCGCTTTGGTTTTGTTATTTCATCAGAAAAGGGTAAATTAAATTGAAATTTTCCATCACGATAAAATTAAGGTGGAAACGGGTACGTATTTTTCCTATGACTTGGTTTGTTTATTACCATACTGATGGGATATTACAAAGAGCATGATTAGTTGCATTTGATCAGTACTGGACGAATTAGGAAATCTTTGTATTGCATGCATTTCAAATTTGTGCATTACTGGTGTATTGGATAGGCTTCCATTGTATGTGTGGCATCGTTTGAGGTAAACGGATGGAACGGGCTGTAGTCTAACAGTTTGTGACTTAGTAAAATTTGTTTTTACATGGCCATACCAGACCAAGCCATGATTGGCAGTAGATTCACATGGTTTCGTGACTGATAATTTGTGAAGTAAATATCCATGGAGATATATATTCTTGCAATGCATGTATCAGATCTTTGATGTATGTGATGGATTAGGACACTTCCCCGGGTTATCTCCGTACATGGGAATCAATGATTTCTATTGTTATTTGACTAATGGTTGAATTGTTGCACCGTTTGAATGGTTTCGGTTTTGGACCATTGCGGAGGAGTTGAATGCCATCCATGGTGTCCGTGCATATGGAACGGTTATATTTAAAATATTTTGCTTTGTGCCAATGATATGGAATTTTTAAATTCCTTGGTTTGGAAGCCATTTCCAAATTGAACGCACCAATGGTATTCATCAATTATGATGGATTCAAAGATGCCTGATATAATTTAAGCATGGAAACCATGGATAAATAGTAAGACTATTTTGTGGGATGCGACCCACTGTACCACGTCAGCTTCATCTCTCTTTGTTTACACAGAACCCCGAAGAGGCCGATTTGGTTCGGAGAGGCTCACAAGGCTTAGGAGTTCCATGGACGACATAGATGACCGAGGCCCTTCTAGATGGAGCCAGGATAGGTCACGTACTATCATGTGTGGTATGACATTGTCAAAAGATTGAAGTCTCAGTGGCAATACCGCTTAAAGAAAGTGTTCAAGTTGCAAGTCGAAGCTTCACCTTCTCTTCTTGGCATGATCCAGGGCAGGGTGTTTAGACGGGAGGCTGCGTTTCTCCACCAGTGAGCATACTCAATGAAACTTTCGTTTTGCTTCTGAGACATCCTCCTGAGGTCTGACCTCTGTGGCACGAGGGGGGTTATCTCTTGGATTAAAGTGAGGATTTTACGATGAGATGGGGTGACATGGTATTTTGTCACGGATATAGTTCTCAGTAAGTCACTTAAGAGAGAGAGAGTCGGTAATTCTGACTGTGGTGGTAGTCTGGATAAGTGAATCACGTCATAAATTATGGTGATATAAGCTATAGAAAATATTGTTTATACAACAATTGTTTTATTTACTCTTGCAAGAGGTTTAATGTGAGAAACATGAAAAGGGATGGGATTTAAGCCCAATTTGTTCGATCACTCTTGGTGGAAACTCGACTCAACACTTGACCATACCTCAAGTTTTGAGTTCAATGAGCAAAGTATACCATATGTCGTGATTGTGAGCACTTAGTTTTTAAAATTGATCCATCCCAAGGTAAAAGTGCTTGGTACCTATAATGTAGAAAAACAAGAGGGTGAACTACTTAGTTCTTAATAGGATTTTTGTGTTGTAATTACAGGAACACTGACAAAATCCTACCTATATGAGTGTGGAGGTGGTGCTGCTTTCTATAGGTCTCGGGGGCTTTGACTTTAGAGCACTTATAAAACCAAGATATAGACTCAAGGCCATTAACGGGTCGGCTTTTATGAGTTACCTAAGGAGAAGAAAATTTTGTGTGTGAGATGTGTCCGGTTAGTCAACAAGGATTGCTAGTTCAAAGACAAGTCTACTATTCCCTTCTGACTAACTAAGTGAATGGTTCACATCATAAGATACCTTCATTTATGCACAAGGTTTTCCGAGCTTAAACAAGTTCTATTTTCAATATTTTGAAAATAGTGGAGGATTGTTGGAACATTTTCAAAATATTTAATTTAATGGATATTAAATGTGAATATTGGTGAACGAATTTAATCCAAAAGGTGTGTTTATTCAGGTCATGAATGGATATGGTTATTGGAAAGGCAAAAGATGTGTATATTTAGGTTAATTGAATAGACATGATCCAATCAAAAGGTATGACTATTAGGATCGCATGAATAAACATGGCTATTATGAATAGACATGACTATTGGGATTAAATCAAGAGATGCGATTTTTGGCTAACAGTCATGATCTATGCCTATAAAAGACAAAGGGTTCTACCAATTCGAAGAGAGATAATCAGAATCAATCTGATTGTTGTTTCTCTCTAGAATTATCTCTTACGATTATACTTAAGAGGCTCGCAAAATCCAAAGGTATTCGGGTCTCTCTTCGTTTGTGCATAACGCAGTTAGACACCAGTTAGAGACTGAGCTTCAATTTATCTTGGAGGCGGCTTCGCTGTAACCCGGTACACACCGAATTCTCTCGAATTGGTGGGGGTGAATATCGTCTTA
This sequence comes from Rhododendron kiyosumense, assembly GCA_019656275.1. NCBI lineage: Eukaryota > Viridiplantae > Streptophyta > Magnoliopsida > Ericales > Ericaceae > Rhododendron > Rhododendron kiyosumense. The sequence continues at coordinate 263,017 of BPLS01000278.1, read as the reverse complement.
AGGACAACAACATAGTAATGTGACTTGAAACATCTTTATTTATCCACTTTCATCTACTACGAGCCTACGACGACTTTTGCACCTACAGTACCTCCACATATACAATTATGCCAAGGACACGCACGAAAATGCACAAACAATTGAAGGCAGGCTCGCGTTGGGTAGGGGACCCCCACACACACACTGCACGAGTGTTCGTGCACTTTTATGCTTCTCTTATCTTCTTCCGTAGACGTACAAGAGAAAGAGACCCATTGAAAATCATCTTCAATTCACCAACAGAGTCTTGATTCACACATTGAAAGAAAAGAAAAGAAAAGAAAAGATATGGACAGGGCATAAGACATTGAACTTGACAATATGATTGCACATTCCTCAATCTAGCTAGTAGTGCTTAACTTTTGGGGTTTCAATTTGAGCACTTCACCGAATTGATAACGTACAACTCCATAAGACACATTACTTGTACCCTTACATAGATCTACATAAGCAGGCAAGTTGATAATGCACTATCCATTACCATTAGACAATGGGGGCCTCCTTGGACATAAGCTCCACCCCTTTGGTTGGACCATCACTCTCAATCTTCTTGTACACAAAACCCTTAGCAACCAACACATAGACACAAAGATTCAAAGCACTCAACCCTGCCAGGACCCAGTAGAAGTAGTCGAGGTGCGCCCGATTTAGATTGTCGCTAGTCAGCCACTCGTTTCCAAATCTTGCACTAATTGCCTCCACAATGGATATGACAGCACTGCTCCAGAAGCTCCCCATGCCCACGATGCTAATGTGGGCAGCGGCTCCCACGCTCCTCATCCCTTCGGGCATCTGGTCATAGAACAGCTCTTGGAGTCCAACGATGGTGAAAACATCCGAAAGCCCACAGAGAATGTATTGTGGGAGTAACCACCAAGCCCTCATGGGGACCACTGATTTCGGTGCATTTAGGAGATTGTGGTCGATTGCGATTTTGACCCTTTTAGCCTCAACTAGAGCTGATACTACCATAGTAAGCATCGACAGGAAAATTCCAATCCCGATTCTTTGTAGCATGGTTATACCGGATTGGTGACCGGTGATTTTTTTGGCGACTGGAACGAGTACCCGATCGTAGAGTGGGACAGCAATGAGGATTGTGAGGCCCGTGCACACTTGGAGGGATGCCGCAGGTACTGGGAAATGTGAGGGTCCAATTGTTCTGATCATTGTGCTGCCTTGTTTGGTGAAATAGGTACTGAGTTGTGCTATCACTAGAGCAAATGTCAAGCAACTTAGCCATACGGGGACTAGCCTTAGGAGAAGCTTTACCTCTTCAACTTGATTCACTGAACAAAGCCTCCATGGGTTTCTGGTTTTGCTTGTTTTATCTATCTCATCAATGATCATAGCCTTGTCCAAAAACCTGTATAGAGAGTTTAGGTCTATGAGATAAAATGGTAGAAAATATTCAGAAAAGTTACGGTTCGGTCCTATTTTCGGAATACATTTTTTGCCAAAAAAAACCCCACCTCCGATAGTTTTTTTCAAGGTTGGACTGAGAAATTTCTCAATCCTATTTACATCGATATTTTTCAAAAAAAATGGTGGAGTAATTTTTAGTTGAGACAATATTGTAGGAACTCTACTATTAGTGCACAGTTAAAGTAATTTTTTTTTGCTAACTTAGATGTTTAGGCCAGCTTCACAGGCATCGACTAATCCAGGGGTTCAATTCCACCGCCTACTTGCAGGGAGCCAAACTAAAGTCGAAGCAAAACTCCATATGGACTGGCCCCAAAGAAGTTGGTAACACCTGAGAGGTTTTGAATACGAGATGTCGATGTAACTGCTGATAAATAAGGTTTGAGGGCAATGCTAGTAGCAAAAAAGGGAGAGATACCGACAATGTACTTTTGCAATTATCTATGTTTCCCTGTCAAAGAGAATTCACCCACTGATGAGAGGGATGCGAAAATTTTAGTATATGGGATCGTGATACTTATGATGATCATTTAGAGAAAGAGTGAATGCTTTTGTAATATCTCAGGTGATGAAGACCTTAGTTGAAACTTTTTTCGTACGAATGGGATTGATGTTCTCTAATATTCATTGCTAACATAACAAGCCGACGAGTATACGAGCCGAGCTCGAGCTCGAGCTCTCTAAAGTTATAAATTACTACTACTACTAGTATTAAGGAAAATGAAAAACAAAAAATGTATGAATAGACATTCTTGTTTGCCCGTCTAACTCACTCGAGCAGCTCGGCTCATTTACGATACAATTGTAAAACTTTGGCTCAAGCTCATCTAGTAATTTGATAAGTCGAGCTCAATCGAGTCCTCAACAAGCCAAAACTCGAGTTGCATGAAACGGTTCATTTCGTTTGCAGCCTTACTCATAAGAATCTCTCTCTCTTTTTCAATTATTAAACCCAACAAAAGCCTCGTGCACAAGGTGCAACTTTTTTAAAGTGAGCTCCCAACATCTAAAAGGAAACTAAAAAAAAATGTTACAACCACACCTAATTTACACACCCACAGTCACACATATATAAAATCTGAGTGGAGCCGCCCAGGGTCACGAGACCCCAAACTCTAGAACCTAGTAGTACGTACCTTTTAGGAGTAAGGTGCGCCAAAGTCTCAGTGGTGACTGGTGAGACACCAAACCCACCATCACCATGAGTACTCCTTGGATCTTCTGTGCCAATCACAATTCCAGGATTCGGAATCTGTCACAGAAAAATACTTCCACTTCCTCGCTCATCCATGCATGGTCCCCCCATCCAGTGGCTGAGCTATTGTACCCGGGGCCACGGGTTCCCACTACATTATTATTATTATTATTATTATTATTATTATTATTTGTAGTTTTAGTTTTTCTTGAATTGAAACATATATTGTTTTTTATATAGTTCAACTAACTCACACAAAATATGCACATATAAAGGATATTTTGTTTAACAACTCAAGAATAGGGTGAACATTATAACATTATTATCTACTTTATTTAGGATTCGTACTATCCTACTGGGTGGGTGAAAGACACTACTCTAAAATCTGAAAACTCGCGTTCGTGTTTCGTGATATAACACGCAAGCCACCGTCGTATTGCCAAAAAACATCAAGTTTTGGGTCGGTGGGATGAGATGTCTGAGATTCGCTGTCACTGGAATTGTATTTTACAGTGTCCCCACGGATGGATATTTCTAGCTACGCCACTAGTCCCATCCAAATATGTAAATTGTAACATACGCCTATTTCATAACAAATAACCAAAATATTCCATAAAAAATACAGCATCCTTAATGCATATACCTTGTAGAAGAACTTTAAAACAAAACTCAGACACATCACTCGAATTTTTTTTAGTTTTCAAGAAAAAAAAAAATTTAAACAAAAATCAGTCACATCTTTTTTCGATTTCATTTTTTTTTTTTTTTATCCAGAACTTTCTCCATACCCTACCAAAAGTCCCAAGGCCATGCATACCCACTTGACACTCATTTGGTGCCTTGAACGGAAAAAAGAGACACCGCAGTATCTGATGGGCCGATGGCACATGACCGGTTGAATTGAAAAGTACATGACAAGCACAAGTACTCAAGTTCATAGGTGGATGTTTTCTTTTCTTTTTTGATATCGATGATCAGGGGTGTCCGGACTAGTTTACGCCTACCACGACTCTTCACCTCTCTGGTCTGGTCAAAAAATAAGCCATCCACACCTGAAATTGAAAACTCACAAGAAATTTTTCTCTTGCAGCCTGACCTCAAGAGATGACCAAATTTTGAACTCAAGATACGAGAATCTAAAGTTCTGCCCTTTTGTCACTTGAGTTAACCTTTGGGGTTCATGATATGTGGATGTACTTCCACAATTTGAATACCCAATAGAGGTCATTGACAGCTTTGATAAAGAGTGGATATAAATCGAGTGCAGATTCAGTGGTTCTATTCAATATCACTATTCACTAAATTCCAATCGTCAGCATGAAATTGTGATTTTTCATCTTTTCCCTCATGTTCAAGCTGACAAAATTCTTGAACTCACAGGTTCAAGTCTTACCGTCAACAAAAGTTCACTAGGATGACCGAAGGTTTGCTTGGTTGGTGACTTCAGCGTCTTGAGATTAGTCAATGTAACGCGTAAGTAAGTTGGCTAGATACCCAGTTATGAAAAAAAATGCAAAAAAATTACCGATTGATAAATCATGATAACATGGTGGGTTTGGGTCTGTGTGCAATTATTGTGTTTTTTTATGTCGAATGCTTAGTTCGTACCAAATGTTCCCTTTTAGAACTCCAAGTAGTGGATACTAAGAGCACCTCCAAAAAAAGGTAGCAAAATAAAAAACAAACCATATTTACCATGTCAACGAAAGGCACTCCAAAGGAGATATATAGTAAATTTGCTACACTATTTTAGCGTAGCTCTCTCACTATTCAAGGCTGAAAAGTGATAAACGACTCTTCAAATTGCCACCTTACCAATTATAGTACTTATGATTGGTGAATTTATCTGAATATTCTTATTTGACAAAGCTGTCAAAGGAGCAGTAAAAAATTCTCAAGGTTGTAAGAGTCCTTTGGAGCGTACGTGTTGCAAGTAGCTTTCAACTTGTCACATGCATCCCCAAATTGATTAATTTGGTATGTAAATTTGCTATTCCATGTAAAAAGGTAGTGTACCTATCTTTAGTGTTAAAGGACCAAAGGATATACCTGAATTGATTGGTTCTTGCCAAAGTGCCACCCTTCATTTGACCTCCTGTATCTCCACTGCTAGTGTCCTCATGGCAAACACCATGATTTTGGTGCGTCTCAGCCACGCGCCACTTCCTAGCCGCCGCAAGGAACACTTGAGCCACCCTCGTAAACGGGCTCCCAACCGGAGCCTCCTGCCGATAAGTCCTACTTCCGAGCAGAAAAATCACAAGCGCAACCGCCACCACTACTGCAGGCATTCCATACCCGATTCCCCACCCGATGTAGTCTTGCACATAGATCACCACCAGTATCGCGGTGGTGGCACCCAGCACTATCCCCAAGTACCACCAATTGAAGAACGAGCTCTTGTCCGCCTTCTCTTGGGGAAGATTTTCATCGAATTGGTCTGCAGCGAATGTTTGGACGCATGGCTTGTGGCCACCTTCCCCAACGCTCAGTATGTAAAGGGCTATGAAGAAAACTGCTTGGCAATGTTGCAATGATGTGGTGGTGACTGATACAGTCAACAGAACAAGGCCCTGCAAAAAATTCAAAACCCATGATCATGATCAAGAGAAGCTCTCTGTTCTCCTCTTTTTCTATCTGGATTCTTTTTCTTTGTGTAATCTTTCTAAACTTGAAGCCAAGAGCAAGCAACCAACTAAGCGATGATATAAAGCGGAGAAACTAACCCTGTGAAATATTACAGTATCATTTTAGTTTAAATATATTATCCTATGCGCAACGTACGTATCTGATATGTAGGAGTATATGTGTACATGCACACGCCGATTTTTTTACAGTAATCGCTTCCATATTACAGTATCGCTTGCATATTACCCTGTGAAATATTACAGTAATCGGTTGCATATTGACCGGTACACGTACAAAACCTGTTTCATATTTGATTGACGAGCTAGTTATTTACACGAGGATACGTCTTGGAGTACTAAAATGGATGATTTCATTGTTTGAAGCTCGATCTCTTTGGTGGTTGATACTATTTAAAATTCACTACCATGTCACTGGTGGTTGTCGTATTTTTGTTTGATTCTCCTGCTTCAACAACACAACGATAACGATTTGTCTCCTGAGATATACTGCTGTTTTATGCATGTGTAGAATGGTATTATGTATGCAACTAAGGACTAGAAGAAAAGATGGTGAGCTCACTGAGAGATAAATGATGGATGACAGAAGGATGGTCTTGAAACGGCCTAGGTAGGAATCAGCCACGAAAGCACCGAACAAAGGGAAAATTGCAGAGACCCCACGCCATACATTCACAGTCTTTGCTGCAGTAGAAGTAGTCTGGCCGAGTACACGGGTAAGGTACATAATTAGGTTCCCCGACACGCCGTAGTACGCAAACCGCTCCGCCATTTCCACAACTGCATTTCACCAGCACCAAACAAGCTTTTATTCATCCTTTCAAAACAACAACATGATCAAAAGGATGATATAATGCAAATATGTATCCATGCATGCATGTAGGTAAGAAGGTATGTGTGTGTATAGGATGACTACGTACAGATGATGAAAATGGCAGATTTCCAGCCTCCCTTGGAGGGTTTAGCTTGGTTGGGCATTTCCATGTCTCTATTGTTGCTGGAAGGAGTGACGTCTATGGCTGCAGCCTTTGAGCTCATCATGGGAAGTAAAAGGTCAGAAACGAAAAGGAAGAACTCAGATGAAGCAAATGTGGTGTTAGGCACTGCATCTATTTATAATCTTCACATTCCACCAGAAACTTTGGACTAGACTATAAATTATTGTATTTTGTCATGTTGTTCACATTAACCCACAACTTTTTCATCTTCATTTTTTCCTTTCGTCTACAACTTATAGGTTAGTGGAAACAACTTGACATTTTTGAACAACAAAAAATTGTTCGTAACTTATTGATTAGCGGAAACGCCCCTTAGATGCTGTGGCAGAATTTCTGCAATTTTTACCCAAGAGACTGTCTAATTTCATTGGAAAACTGCACGTCTTTTCTTACAAGCTCTTGCAAAAATAAACTTTACCAGAAGGTAAATTTTTATAATCTTCACAAATGCCCATTTAGATGCTGTGGTAGAATTTCTGCAATTATGACCCAAGAGATTGTCTTTCATTGGAAAACTGCACAGCTTTTCTTATAAACTTTTGCAAAGGAAACTTTACCAGAAGATTATTTTTTTACTCCTAGGGATTTTTTTTGAACTGCTCCTCCTAGTAATTAGGCTTTTACTTGAAAGTGACATGGTAAGATTTACCACATCATTTCACATTTATAGCTTCTCAAGCTTTTTGTGTTAGTCTATATTACACTCATTGGGGATTTAACATAAGTCAAATATACATGGTCACTCCACTAAATTACGACACTAGTATTAGGTACACCGAGTTTTGCGCAATATGCGAATATAAATGTATCCAGGATCGTCCAATGCACATGAGACTCATTATTTTGTAGACTGATCATATGCATCAAACAATTTCGGCCACATTGGTGTCCGCATCTCTGCACGAAAGTCTGTATCTATTTGAATGTGACATCAATCTCTATGACATGTGAAATTTGTATCAAACATTTCCCATATTTCAAATTGTGAAGAGTAATATTGCTAAAAGGCAAGATCACCCCTCGATTATGGTGGTAGGACTGTCTTCTAAGCTTCATTCCAATCTAATGTGGTTTACAAACTAACTTAAATACTCTACAAATTAATACTATAAAAAAACAAACAAGATTATGGGTAAATTTCTATGACACCCCCTAATGTTTGCCTTAATGACAGATATCCCCCTCATTTATGAGAAAAGACCATTAACCCCATATGGTTTCAATGTTTATTTCACCAATGCGCAACTAACAACTGTTCAAGAATTTCCCCTTCCCCTTAATAAAATGTTACTTTTGTTGATTAAAAAAAAAAAAACTAACAACCGTTCAACCAAACATTTGATAGGCTGAGCCAAGTGTCTTATATTGATAAATTCACGCTTTTTAATAACACAATAAATAATCGAAACCTCTCAATTTTCAAAATTTTTTTACCCAAAAGTCATAAAATTTTCCTTTCTATCCTAAAGTGAAAAAAAATTAAATATTTATAGGTAAATTTTACCCTTTCGATCATGTTCGCCCCTTAATGTGTAAAAATAATTCAATTTGATTCAAAATAAGTGACAGTTGATAGTTCTTTTATTACTTTTTGTTATCAAAAAGGGTAAATAATAAGTGACTTTCAGCGCATTCTATCACGTGTTTGGACAAACAATTGTCGATTGGCATGTCGATGAAATTACATAAAAACTACGGGGGGGCTCATTGTTATTTTTCGTACGTGAGGCATTATCCGTCATTAAAGCAAACTTCGGGCCAGGGATGTAAGTGAAATTTACCAAATAATTATTGTAAAAGAAGAATCAATGTTAGGGGAGTCACTCATCCACCAAAGGAAATGGAGTAGCGAGTAATCTTCTTTCCAAGTGATAAAAAAAAAAAAAAAATTTCTTTCCAAGAAAAATGAATGCAATTGAAGTGATATATGCACTCAATTGAATCTGGAAGCCCACCGATTATTTAGTCTTACTTTTGAGGATCAAAATCCTAGAGGCTACTTCAACGCCTATAGTAGGATCTTACCAAATAAAGCAAAGTTAGGCTTGTGCCACATTGTGTGACTCCCTGCAGATTACATCATCCTTCTTTTTAGTAGTATTTGAGTGCTTTGAGTTGAGTGTAAACTCTGCTGTTTTCTTTTGACAACCGGGTGTATCTTAGTAGTATTTTAGTAGTATCTCTTGCTCGGATCAGCTGGCACGTAACTGGAGTTAATAGATTAGAATCAATAATGTTCCATAATATCATATATATACCGCGGATCATGCACTTGAAAGAAAACAACAGAAGGATCTCAGTTATAGTTTTTCTTACTATGGCCGGGCGAGGTGGTACGATGTATTGGCCGGTGATGTGTATATGTATCATTTAGTTGATAATTATGAAACGCACAAGCAAATTGCATGCCACCGGGATTTCCTTTAATATTTTTGGTGAACGTCGGCTATAACAATTCTATCGCGGCAAGTAAGTAATAAGTAATGATGCAAATGGACCAGTAAAAGGCATTTTGCCAGCTAAGAAATGGACAGGGAAGGGCAATAAGGCAAGTATTGCTTGGCAATGTTTGAATTCTGTTCTTGTAATTAATTAATTAAAACCATTTCCTCTAACGCTATCATTGTTTTTCATATTGGTTTATGGGTTAATGGAAAGTTGACCATCATGGTATATATGACTACAAAACCTTGTGAAAAATGCATGCACCTGGACTAGGTCCAACGTACTATACTTAGAATCTGATCAACCTTCTTTAGTATCCCTACTCTTTCCCCAATATGATATATATCTTCCTCCTAAATAACCCTACAACAAAAGGAATATCAGTCTAGAGGGCACGGATAGGGAGGATGAGGCCTCTGCTTCTCTGGAGTTTTAGCTCTCTTTCGTCGATCTGTTGTCGTATAGGCTTTTGGTGTGGTTTGTTAGGTGTTGTTTTTTGCTTCGGTTTTGTGTTGGTTTTTGCTTGTAGCTGCGTGTTGAGGTTTGTCCTTGGTGTTCCGTTTAGGCTTTGGGTGTTTTGTTTAGGTTTTCCTCTGGCTTTTTCTTGTTATTTTGGTTGGCATCTTGTCGTCCTTCTTTGTTTAAAGGGTGGCATTATGCCGGTATACCCTTATTTCGTTTAATCTTTGTAATCTTTTATAAAAATTAGTAACAAAAAAATTTGCTTAGAAAATAAAAAAAGGATGAGTATGTGTGGTGCACATCATGGACATTGTAACTAAAATTCGCAATAAGTCATAGTAAAATACATATTCGGTCATGACCACCCGAATTGGGACAAGAGGTAAGAGGGAGAATAGAAATAGCAAGTTCTTGCAGCTCGGATGAGTATTCTTGTTTATATCAGTACAGGTATAAATACTTTCTTTTTTCAAACAAGGTTAAACGATACTGTAGTTACTAGGAGAAGACGTTGCCCCAGGACCTTGTATACTGTTAGTAAATAGTACATGTCTGGTAAAATAGTTATGAAGATTCTAGCTCTGCCCTAGCAGTTACACTTCTGTGTATATCAAATTATATTGCAATGTGTAGTGGACCAATGCATATTGACCTTGTTCGTTTGGAGGACTCAAAACCCTTGGCACGGTTTCCACTTATTATTTTCAAAAACCTCTCTCAAAACCCGCAAACGAATAGGCTCATGTGTCTAATCGTAATGAAGTATTGACGGGCAAAAAAAAGATGGAGTGCACACCGTACACCCCATTTGATGCTGCACAGCAGGAAATTTCCCTGAGCACAGTGTCAGAAATCTCAATGCCTGGGACATAGGAATCTTGAACTTGGGACAGATGGTCCTTGGCTAACTGGAAAATCAATGATCATTGATGAGGTTGTTCCCTCACAAGGAGAGATTATTCAGATCCCAGGTGGTGGCCTAAGCTTCTTCCACTATATAATGGTGTGGGGTCTTCACACTAACTCTCAGACCCCATAGAAATATGTAGTTGAGAAGAGGCCAGGAGCATTGAATAATTTGTCCATCACAAGAGACTCACATTCATATATAGGGTCTCACACATACTTGTGGTGCATTGTGTGTGGGTTCCCACATAAACATGAGTGTGTGTAAACGTGGGTGGTCGTAGAAATTTTGGGTATGCATTATTTACTATACAACACCACTTATGCAACTAATTATTTAGTGTACGTAACACCTGAATGTGTGGTAGATGAGGGTGTTGGGTCACCATGTGACGGCGCCTCAAGACCACTGAATAATTTTGCCACTTATGCAACCCAAAAGCTAGCAGACAGTCACTTGACAGGTTCTGTTATTTGTAGGCCTGACAGAGAGAGTAGCTGGTCATTTAATTGGGAGGGGGGCAAAAGTGGAGGGTACATCCCTAAATTCTTTCTGTAAATTCTCTCTTGTTGGCATTGGTATTCAATTGCCCAAGTTTATGTAGCCGTGGGCGGTTCATAGTTGGGTGAGTGTTTAATGAGTTGAAACATTTACTTTGATATTGACACCCATTTTTTAACTTCTCAAACTCTCCTTGTGAAAGTTTTAACTATTGGCTCTTTGCCCCTCGAAATTATGAAAGGAACAACTTATCTCTGAGAAATAAAGTGGAACAATTCGTCCTGTCTACCAAACGTGATGAAACATTTGTTGTAATGTGTCTGCCTTCGACAAACATGTTGATTGCTTGAGTCACCGGACACCGGGTGTCGTGGAACCGTACATGTGTTAAAAGTGGCACATTGCTATATTCTAGTTCAATACAGGGGAAAAAGTGGTGGTGTTGATATTGAAGGGGTCAAATTGTTACTTTAGAATTCCTTCAGTGGTCGAAGTGTCAAAACTCAGTAACTAGTAAGCTCAAAGTGGAATGCTAATATCGATTCGCACAGGAACAAAGCTGAATCTTCAAATGCAACTTTTGAAGGTCAAAAAGGCAACCCCAGAAACTTATATACCCTCTCTCGTTTGTATATAAAAGATTGCTAATAACAATCCAATTGGTTGTCAATAAGGCATGAAACTTTCCATGCGCAAGTTTCTTTAAAAGGGTTCAAAGTGTATCGGATTGTTTTTTTTGTATTGTTCTTGTCTTATTGACGACACAGTAGGCTGTCAATAACCTAACCGTTAGTATATTTTGTTTTGGCCTATGACTTTCCACAACTGAAATGAATCCAACTTTGTACCCAACAAAAATGCAAATCACTTCTTCCACAAATAGTCAACAAGGGCCACTGAAACAAAAATATAAGAAGCACAGCCCAAAAGAGAAAGGGAGGTCTTAATGTAAAAGAACTTCATTCCCATTTCAATTTCCTTCTGTACATTTTATTCTGGTGCTGAAATTCCCAGAGACTGCTCTCCTTCTGGGCAAAAAAAATTGGTACAAAAAGAATTCCAATGCAAGTTAACCCCTCCAGTTAAACATCCTATACAATTGGACCAGCCTTAAGTAGCTCGGAATGCGATGCTAATCTATTACCTTTCCTAAAACAAATCACACATGTAGCTATCAATACAATGTGATTAGGACTTGGGGATGATATTGGAGTGCCAGATTACTGAATCATATAATCCCAGCACAAAACAGTGTTGTCCTCCAATGGTCATGCCGATTGCCTACCAACTCTAAGTGGAAAATAAATATGTCATTCTGTAGTTTCAACTGTCTTCGGCGAAAACTTTGAAAATGAAATCCCGGAAACGCTTTGAATACTGCTTGGGATCAACGGCTGAGATCGAAGTTGGGTCATATTGGATGGACTTGTATGCATGCTCAAGCTTTTTGCTAATATCATAATCCTGTAATATATCTATTATTCCGAAGAAGAGGATGACTTCGTAGAACTCTCCTGTTGGTTCTCCAATTAACTGAAACTCACTATCGCTTCTCCTCACTGTTAGTTCAGCACGCGATGGCATGTTTATCCCTAATTTGATGGATGACCACCTGCAAAACTCAATTTATAAACAATGAGCAACGAAAATACAAGGTAGTTTTTCTTTTTTTGATGGGGAAAGTTAGTGCAGTTTAGATTATCGATTACTGAAACTAGGAATTACAATAGATTCATGCCACACAAAAGCACTAAAGAATAAATTAAGATAGAAATAAAATTTGTGTTCTCTATTTCTATTGAGTCAGAGACACGAAGTTTGGAAGCGACTACCATCAAAATTAAAGAAGGAAACATGATAACAAACATTTTGGTTTGCCCACGTGTATTTGAGTATGTCTTTCACATAGGAATTAGATGACTACTACACGGAGTCACATACCCAAACCTTAAAATACATTCCCGGGTCCATATGTAACAGCCAAAACGCAGAAGGATCAAAACTCAAGATTGCATCAGACTTAGGGTCAAAGGACAAATGTCATGGCGAAGAAGATTGTTTTCCATTCTCGAATTTGCTGATTGACTTGGAGTTATATTAACTAGTTGCAAGCTTATCAATGATTCGGAATAAAATGAGGTATGCAATAAACAGACACTGACGAAATGCTGGGGAACATATTTCAGGACTTCTAAGTGTGTTTTTGTTTCCCGACATTATAAACAGTTTAGATGTGTTTGTTTACCGGTCAGGGTCAAAAAGAAGCTGATCCAAGTCTGCCCTTGAAAGGCGAGGAGCTGCTACATCATCAGGATCTCCATTTCCTGTTAGAGAACATAAATCATCCATAAACTATCAGAGATAATTCAACTTGAAGTAATGGAAAGTGAAATCTGGTTTGGGGGAAAAGATAAAGATTTAAACCAGTAGGGGTGCGGACTCCAGTAGGGGTGCGAATTCCAGTAGGGGTTCGAACTCCAGAAGGACGGCCCTCGCTGACGAGGGCTTCCCGGGTGTTTTGGTTAGTTTCTCGAAAGTGAAGGCCCACCAAAAGACTGTAGTCCATAATCCTTTCTTGTTCAAGAAAGTCACAATCCCTGTCCACTTGCCTGCATATAGAAATACTGATGGTTTACAAAAGGAAATTTCTATGCAGAGAGGAATTGCTGAATTGATTTAGGAGCCAACAAGGTTTCGAAATTGAGTTGAACAGTCTACTGATTGCAGAAAAATACGCTTTCCTTACTATGAGTCATAACAAACGTGAGAAATCTTCTTAGTTCTTACCATGAATGCTCCCGGGAAGACAACAATATGTAGATGTTTTATGTATACATGTGCCAAAAGCAATAATAGGCTTTAATGTTGTTTCACTATCCTCTCAAGTCTCATATATTGCTTCTTGTTGCTCACACACAATCTGGCTCTACCATTCTGACACTTCTGGACTTAATTGAAGAGAAAAAATAAGAAACAGAAGCATTTAAAATTGTCTTTTACCTGCAAAAGTCTTGGAACCAAACCTTCTGGAGTCGGAAAATTAAATTTAGGTCAAGGTCCTTAAGGGTTGTGGTTGCATCAATTTCAGCCTCGGGTTTATCAGTTGTGCGGCCAATTGAGGATCCTTTCAAGTCGAAACGTCTGTGAATAGGATACTCCGTACAGAACAGATTCCCCATTATCACAAATCTCACCTGAGAAGTCAATGAAAAACATCAATACAATTTACAATCTTTGTTTTGTTGGAAGTCCAGAGTTGGTTGTTTTTGCTTTCAACCTTACCTTCTTTTGGGCAGTTCCTGTTAACTTAACACAGTGAAGGCCGAAAAATTTGGTGACAAGAGTGTTCTCAAACGCTCTAACATGATTATAGTAACCTGGAAGCATCCTTATTAGAACCTGACATGGTTTAAAGCATCATATCTAAGTCAGAACTCTCAAATAGCTTGTAAAAACCTTAAGGAAAATTGTCATGCCGGGAGAAGAAAAAACAAAGATTTTTTAACGTACGTGAAATCGTGCATAGGATTCTATTAAGAATTATCTTTAGAAACTCAAAACTTCAGAAGGAATTCAGGAATTCTTAAAATTGGTCACAAGTGCTAAGTTCCAGTCAAGTGGGGACAGTGGCGGTGGTATAGAAATATTGAGTGATCTAAACGCTTTGGCATGAGATTTGAGGTGAAAACAGTAATGCAAAACTTGTTATTTAGCACAAGCTCAGAGGAAGTTGACAAATGAACTCACTTTACATTCTGCCTTCTTCATGGTCTTTATCATGTACTTGTCATCATTGGTCAAGTAAAAGAAGCTTCCACTCTTTCCAGGGGATGAGAGCTCCCGAAGGGCATCATTCCCACATAAAGAAATCATGTAATCAGCTGCATCCACCTTGAACAATTTCCTAAGGGTCCTGAAAACATGAAATTCCTTGAGACCCAAATACCATCGTTATGGAAAATATGTTAATACATTGTAACTGTCACATAATATTTTGGCTGGGGCTGACCTGAAAACCAGTGGGCAATAATCTTTCCATTTAAATTCACAGGACTGGTGAGGTGGAGTATGTTTTGATCCTTCAGGAGGAAATTTGGTCCATACTTTTTCCTTTGGATCAAAAGCAGATGACCTCAGATCAAGGGATGTAGCTGGGGCTGGCCTTCCAACGGAATGTCTGCACAATGGCACTAAAAACAAATTAGAAGGTGCAATCTCCAGACCGAAATCCTACAAATTCACTTGCATTGTACCAACAAAAAAATATTCACCTAACAAATGAATACATCAAAGTCCTAACAAATGAATACATCAAAGTCCTAAGCTATGATAGAAGCTACAAACGACAGTTTACATAGAGTAAGAAATGCAGAGGAACTTCAGATCCTTCACCATGCTTGTTTCCTTCTTGTAACTGAACCACTGAAATATTGGTACCTTCCAACAACAGACAACTAACAATATTCTGCTTTCGCAACATAACCTTCACAAAAATGTTGAGTCAGTGAAACTACATAACGCAATCTTGTTCCCCCTGCATGATCAACATTAGTCTATGGATGAATTGAAGCTCTGTGTTTCTCACTATATCTTGTTAGTAACAATCCTTTTGGGAGAAAAGGGGAGGATGAATGTCCCACGGTGAAGAGAAGGAAGAAATTCAGAAGATATGCATATACGTAAACCGTTGGCAGAATGGCTCAAAGCAATAGACTACTACATCATTGACATTTCTCAAACGATGAACATAGACGTGGTGAAAAATCTAGAAGACTGCTCTTGGGGTAAGTAACTACTCGAAGAAAGCATTTCCTTCATCTATAATGCACCTCTTAATCCTACAAAAATAAGTGCATAATTTCAACCAAATTCAGTATGATAGGAAGCTTATAGTGACTTCATCCAAATTGGATAAACCTCAAGTGAAAAAGATTGTTCACATCAGAGGATGAGATCAAAAGGAGGCAAAACTACAAGTACCTAATTCCAAGCTGCAGATTGAGCATAAGCTCATAATTCCTATGCCCTTTAGATATTGTCTCTCCCTGTCTCCTCACTGGCGGTATCCTCATCTGATGTGGCCTGTTCCCCATCGACGAATCCATATCATCAAGTTGAAGATTCCCCAAACCTTCTTCTGCCTCCCTCCCTCCCACTGAACACCTACCAACCACATCCACCGCCATCTCAGCATCCGGTGACCACCCATATGCACTACCATTGCTCAACCTTCCATCAACAGACGCTCTCCTAGGCCTATCATTTGCTTTCGAATGCTTCAATATGGGCTGCTTTTGCAAGAACTCAGCTTCCATTCCAGGCCAATTAAGCATCTTTTGTGAAGGCAATATAGAAATCTTCTCCCCCGGACAAACCTTACATTCGTTCAAATCAACCGAAAACATTTCCTGGGGATCCCAATCCAAATTACCTACTTGTGATCCTGAAGGGTAATAACTCCCACTTTGATCTTTTGGGTCCTTACTCCAAACACCCACATAGAAACTCCCATCCACCCATCGAAACGTACCGTTTCCCTTGGGCAGACCATCATCCCAAGACCCATCATATCGATTCCCATTAGCCCAAATCATTGTTCCATTGCCATTCATCTTCCCATTCTTCCATTGTCCAATGTAATGGTTCCCCTTAACCCATTGGTACCTCCCTTGCCCCTCTTGTAATCCCCTACGCCACTCCCCATCATAGTAATCCCCATTGGCATAATTCTTAGTCCCTTTCCCATGCTTCAAATTCATAACCCAAGAACCTTTATAAGTGCCCCCGATTCCTGTATAAGTCCCTTGTCCATCCATATAACCACTCTTGAATTCACCCTCATAGGTGGCACCAGAGGGCCAGCTAAACCTGCCTTTCCCCATGGTTTTGCCTCTGAACCATTCACCAACGTACATACACCCATCTGCCCACAAGTACTTTCCTTGGCCGTGGGGGAAGTTATCAACCCACTGGCCATTGTACATGTCTCCATTGGAGAGGACCTTCACCGTGCAATCCTCACAGCCGGCGATGTCGTCGTCGTCGTCTGCGTGGGCGACCGACATTGTTGGGAAGAAGCTGTTTGTCCTTTTCTTTGCTGCTGCTTGTGATTTCCTAACTGTTGCTTCCCACGCCTTCACAAAGCCCCCCAGCTCTTTGCTCATTCTCCTTCCCAACAGCTTCTTGATAAACAACTGTCCCTCCCCCCCTTCTCTCTCTCTATCTCTCTCTCAACCCAGATCAAGCTCTCTGTGTACCATCAATGTGACCCTCAAAAACAAACCAACCACCATTGCCACAACAAGGAGCAGACAATAACCCACCAATATAACACACACTCACAAAATAACTTACAAAACCCAAAAGCAGCTACAACAATCTTTTCAGGTTTTGGGTCTTTTTCCTGTTGATTTGCTGAAATGGGTGTCTGTTTTTTGGGTTCCTCTGATGTGGGTTTGTTTTTGAGATTTCTGGAAAAAAACAAAAGTAGCAGCTGTTAGATTGACCGGAAAGCAAAAGGTGGAATGGAACCAATGACTGGCTTTTTTCTTCTCATTATTTCTGAGGGGTAAAAATTTTCTTTCTTTTTTCTTCTGCTTTTTTTCTCTGATTGGGTATGAACCAAGGATTCTAACAACACATTTTCTTTGTTTCCGAGTTTAGCTCCTAAAACTGCTAACAGACCGAACAGTTGGGAGGAGGAGAGAAATGGGGGTAATGGTGATGATGTGTTTGCCATTTTTAGTGTCGGAATCCGACCTAATACCTAAATGGATTGCAATGACTTCCCTGATAGCTCTCTTTAGCCTTGCTTTTGCAACTCTGTACTGCCATTTTCATATTATTCCCTAAACCCGCCCCAAAACTATCGAATACTTCCATTTTG
>BPLS01000278.1:184713-198699 GCA_019656275.1 Rhododendron kiyosumense | reverse complement strand
TTACCGGTAAGAGTTAACAAACAGACATGAATCATTAATTGCTGAGATGGACGGTTCGAATGCACATTACAGAGTGCAGTGACTTGAGGTCGTTACAGGGACCCGGAATCATGTTCCTAGTCCCCGAGATGCTTAGGTTGCTAATATTGGCTTATTTATTACTATCCTTGCAGGGTGAGAGCTGAAGAATAAAGATTGGGAATTTGGATAATGGGGGGAAAAGGGGGAAAAGACCAAACAAACGTGAACAAGAAAAAAAGGCCCATTAACAAGGGGGCCGGTTTGGTAGGAAATTGAACCTCTGAGACTACCTACTACCACATGAACAAAAAAGCCCAGAAACATACCAACGTGGGTCTGGAGCATGGAGTCGTTGAGGGGATTTTCTTGTCTTTTTCTAAATATATATATTTATTTTGTTTTGGGGATAAGTTTTGGGATTTGTCTGTCCCGTCAAAGCCGGTTATGAGATTTCGGAGGCTTAAGACATCTTCGAAAATGAGGTCCTTAATATCCTATCACTTAACGTGTATTTCCTTTTCCGTCAGTTTGTTGGGTTTGTTTGCAATGGAAATTATTGTTTAAAGAAAAAAGATGCATCCATGTTAATAATGAACTCACCACATTGAATAATTTTTTCAGAAATTAGCAATCTCAGCATCCCGTGATCCAACTTTATTCTCGCTTTTGGTTTTTCCTCCATTCCAATTTTATTGGGTCATTGGGCCTTATGTAAAACAAATTCATGAATTAAAAAATAGGTCCTATAACAACACATATATACTAGGTATTAAAAACAAGTGAAAACCCTAGTTTTTGGACATTTTTTGAGGCTTAAGGCTTGCACTTCATGGGCCTGGACATTTTTTGAGGCTTAAGGCTTGCACTTTATGGGCCTTAGCCCAGAGTCGGCCATGTGTCCCGTGTATGCTGGACTATTCCACTTTTTTCCCCGTTTGTAGTGCAAGTCAGCCAACATTAGCCTGGGCAAAAGGCTCAGGCTAACAGTGCTGGTATGGTATAAAATCGAACACAAACCAAAATCTATGCCATTTTCCCAATCTAATATAGAAGTCGAAACCCGTAGTTAAAGATTAGATGAAAACCACCAACGTTAGCCTGGGCAAGAGACTTAGGCTAACAGTGTTGGTATGGTATAAAATCGAACAGAAACCGAAATCTATGCCACTTTTCCAATCTAATATAGAAGTCAAAACCTGCAGTTAAAGATTGGATGAAAACCACCCACTTAGTACAGATCGATTCGGGTATCCATGGATTTGGGATAAGATGGTCACATGGTGGACCATTTCACACAGTTTGTGTAGTGCAAGCCAGACAGCGTTGGCGTGTGCAAGAGGCAAGCCTAGAGGCTGAAATTACAATTCCCATGAATCCCATCATCAGCCCTAGTGAGCGTATGATGCCTTGGCCCATCTCTCACAAGTAAGAATGTAAACGAGCCGAATCGAGCTTCGGTGAACTTGAGCTCAGCTCGAGCTTAGTCATTTACTAAACGAGTCTCTTTAATCAAGTCAAACCTCTCTTAATAAATCGAGTTTTTATCAAACGAGATGAGCTCCACTGACTCGTTCAGTAAACGAACTGAGCTCGTGAGCTGCTCGATTTGTTTACAGCCTTACTCACAAGCTCACGTTACTGGGAAGTCCCACCGACGTTGGACAATAGTCTAAATTCCAATTGCAAATGATGGGGCTTCAGTGGATCGCATTGTCCAGTGGAGTAAGAGCATCTTCAATCCATTTCTATTCCTCCAAAATAGAGGATGGATGTGACATATTGAGGGGAGATTTTGTAATTTATTCCTTTTTTTCTTCACTTTTTGTACTTTTTGGAAGAATCTTTAAGGGACTCATCATCCTTTTTAGAGTTTGGTCCTCCAAATAGAGGTGGATTGGAGATGCCCTAATAGACAGCCCCTCTCTCTCTCTCTCTCTCTCCCCGTGTGTGTGAGCGACGGACCTTTCCTGCACCCGCATGACTTATGCTTCGGTACTTTCTTGGAGTATCTTACAAACTCAGGAGTAATTATTCAGCATTTTCGGGTACGTATGACATGGCATTGCCTGCATAGTACTCCCGATTATTTTGGTAGAAACAAATTATACGGTTAGAACATTAGTATGCGCTTTTGTTAAAGTAATCCAGGTTTTTTGGTGAGGATATTTTATTTGCTGTAGTACCACATGACAACACAACATGGTACTCTCGATTGCATAATAAGTGGCCAAACACACACTCACACACACACACACTCTCTCTCTCTCTCTCTCTCTCTCCTCACGTGTCCAATCGTTTTCCCCTGAAGACTCTCAAATGCAGTCAAGCTCACTTAAAAGTCGCAAACACACATTTTGAGTAAAGGAGTGATTCTCGGAACCAAACTTTGGGATCAAAGACTCTCTTCCCCGAGGGCCGAGAGGATCATTTCCCATCACTTTACTATCCTGTTGGAGGCAATTAAGTACAAGCCTTTTGTCGGATTCACTTTGGCGAACGTTACAGTTCAAACATAAATTACGTAAAAGCTCACATTAATCGAATATAACAACTACATAGTCGAAACACACTCAGAATTCCGATTCAATACAAGTTATCCATTTAAATCTTTTTGACAAGATTAGCGTAAAGATGTTATGGAACGACATCTAAAGAATGAACGACGGTAATCATACGTAAACTCGCATAGAAAACGTTAGCTCTGATAGTATTGTATCGCGAAGCGTGAAGAGGGAGGGACCGCTTAAAGAATCCAAATTCTTTTGAAAATCGTTGCCCCTTTTCACAACAGTACTGAAACCACACCACACCACATGTGTGGAGTACGCACAGTTGTCTCAAGTACTGTACTGTTCCACTTTGTATGGCAGTATCTATGGACCAAAAAGACCAGCCAGCAGCAGCAGAGGATAGCTGGTATGGCTACCGACTCTCTGTATGCATGCATCAGAGCTGAGCTTGACTGCACCAGGTGTCTCGTCCATTTTCTACCAGTATAATATTGACTACATCTGTAAGTGTATATCCTGTGTTTATTCCCTCCCGCGATTGAAAAAATTATTCACGAGAGTACCGTCATGTGATATCCAAACCCCTTTTTTACCCCTTTGGCAAAAAAAGAAAAAAAACGACTCCTCTAATTATTCATAAAAAGGGTGATGGAATCTGCTTTGCTGGTACCTTCACTATTTCAATAATCACATCACGATCTTATTGTGAATGCCACTCACATAAAGTAATCTGTGGACTTCACACTCTTTTTTCGATAGGAGTCACTTCTACCATGATGAGAGAGAGAGTGAGTGAGAGTGCATGTGTGTGTGTGTGATTTGTCTATAATTCAGTATTTGGTTTCTAGATTTGCTTGTTCTCGAATCTCAGTCATTCTCTTCAAAGTATCAAAACCTAATTTAGTACTAGTAAGTGGTGTGGATTGCGCTAGGTCGACACATACACGACACGCTTATATCATTGCTATTTAAGTATAACTTAGATTGCCCATTAAGTCCTACTAATTGCGTAAAAATTGGATTTGTTCATTCTATTACAAATTAATGCTGTGTTTGATTTGTGTTTTGAAAAGTTTTTTGAAAAATAGTAGGGGTAATAAGTGGAGAGAGATAGAGAGAGAAATGTTGGAAATAGAGGGAATTTAGGGAGAATTTTTTGAATTTTTTTTTGAGAAGCAAACCAAATAAGGCATAATATTCTCAAATAAGTACTTAAAAAATAAGTATCTATTTTCAAAATTAAAAATAATAGGCTTATGAATTTTTTTTTTTTTTCTGCAGTCGGTAAACTGATGGCCTGTAACTTATGACAAGGTTTTAACTTTTTAACTTTGCTTTAAAAGTAAAATAGTTGCATGTGATAGTGATGAGACATGCACGCATGTGATCTCTCAGTATACATGAAGTCATGACAAAATTAATTAATGTGTAGGCACCGTCTCCAATAAATTTTCTTTATCTATCTTCACTCGTTACTTTCGAAAAAATTTCTCGAAATCCAAACCGAACAGAACTTTCTATTCTTATCGCTTTCTGCCAATGTGCATTATTAATACTGAATACACACAGCAATTAGTGGTATGGTCGATAAATGAACCAAGCCTTTTGGGTTTGAACCCTGTATTCAATCGTTGAGCTATTTCATGATCAAGTTGTTACATAAATTTTTCAAGCTTGAATTTTTTCTGAAGTTCGTTAACACTTCACGTTCGTTACATTCGAGGTGTCAACTCCTTTGAAGTCGCTGGAGATTTGTCTAGTAGCTAACTTTAGGATCCCCGTATACTTTGTTTTAAAAAAAAGATGGAGAGAATTTTTCGAGATGTGCAATGTTATCCCGGCTTGTTGTTTAGCATGTATTAAATATATCCCACATTCCAAATATCACTCTGTGCGTCGTACAAACAACGCACGGAAGAAACCAAGGGAAATTCCATAAAAGAGTACTCGTATTACTAAACTTGCAGAAAGTCTGTCCACACAGACATTTTATTTATAGATTGTGCACAGATTTTTTTATGGGGCCACCACAGGTCTCACACAAATAATTCGAATCATTCATTAAATGTAAAACACTTTTTAAATGGTCCTATGAAAAATTAGCTCAATCCGATACTTATAGGTGTTCAATCCAATCATTTAACTTTTCATTATTTTGAAAAATCAATGAAAAGTTAGATGATTGGATTGAGAACTTATAGTTATCAGATTGAGCTTATTTTTCACAGAAACCCTTAAAAAAGTATTTTACATTTAATGAACGGTTTGGATCATTTGTGTGAGACCCGTGGCAGGCCCCAAAAAAAAATCTATGTACTTTTGTCCCATGGTGGGAACCTTTGAAAAAATATTTTACATTGTGGGCTCTCGAGCATCCACTGTAATAATCTGAACTATTTATTTTTTAGAATCCACAGACTAATGTATTTCCGCAGAAAATTAGTTTTGATCGGACATCAATAACTATATCAAAAATTAAACTTTGGTTGATAAAACAGACGGCCGGATTCCAGTGAAGGGGAACATAGGCACGAGAGCGCCACCTCTAATCCAATGAATGATCTCTCACTAAAAATGCAAATGGAATACAGTCTGTCTAGCAAACTACGTACCCACAAACTCCAAAAGTCCAACATTATTTTCACCCCCACCCACTAGACAAACACCACTTCCGGTATGGTCTTCATCTCTCCAGTGCTCCTAATTTTATCACAATTATTGTACTGTGCAGTCGGCAATGATATATATGAGCTCACCTTTAGACGGACATGCTTTGATGAGAAGATTTTAGCCAGCTTGTTGTTAGAGAAAAAAGCCTACATTAGTCTAATCTAATTAAAAGATCTTTATAATTAGGGCGTTCGTGCCTAACCCATTATTTTAAGGTGAGTAGACATTGATGTATACCCGAACGATAATCATTTTTTCTATGGAGCCCAATTCACACAGAACTTGTCTTGAATTATTCATGGGATAGGGCTTGATTTTTTTCAATGGGAAAATTAGTCATAACGACTGAAAATTGGTTTTCATTTAGGAGGATGACGCCAGCAAAATAGTTTTTTAGCTATAAGGGCAAAATATGTTTAGGCACTTTTATAGGATTTTAGTAATTTAAGCACTTTTATAAGGTACTCTAGGGTTTTAGGCACTTTCATATAGCACATTTGTCATTATGTTTGATTACGAAATAAGTTTGTCTTTGAGATCGAAAAATGTAAATATGAGGAATTTTTGACTAAGTCTTCCATTTTCAATATATTATAACCCAAAAAAAATTACTCCAACTCAATGAGATTCAAGCATTCAATTCTTATCTATGAAATTAACTGACTGAAATTTTGAACCAGAATAAGAGTTGTTCAATCAAAAATACTTATCAATGTGAGATTGAGTTAATTTCATTCGAAAATATCTTTGGAAATAAAACTTTAAAAATTGAACGCTTCTGATGTCAATGTAGAGTTTTTGATGTGAACTTAAGACAAAATAGATGAGAAGGTTTTGGTTGCCGGGCGGTATCACGTGGCGGTACTCATTGGCGATTCAAACCGTCCAAACTTGTTTTGGACGGTCTAGATTTATTTCCTCCTCTCCCCCCTCGATCCCCCACCAGGCCACCAATCTCTCTCCTATGTTTCTTTCTCTAAAATCTACATCGTTCAAAACACGTTCGGACTATTCGGATGGCCGACGGGATATTATGCATGTGGTACCCTACCGGCACCACAAGATTTCTCAAAATAGATAACATTCACCCTCTAAATCTCACCCTAATCGAACCCTACAGATGGTCCCATACGCATGGACTTGGCAGTACGCTCCTCACATGATGCACTTCCAATTTTAGTGTATATATACATCAATTACCCACCCCCCCATATCACCTCATTCCCTTAAACCACCAAAAACCCCAAGCTCACTCCAGTTACTCCACAGCCATGTCCACCTCCCTCCCCCTCCTCCTCCTCCTCTCTCTCCTCTCACTCCTCTCTCTCTCTCCTCCCTCCCACTCCCTCACCCCCTCCCCCTGCACCGCCCCGGACCACTCCTCCACCCTCCAAGTCTTCCACGTCTCCAGCCCCTGCTCCCCGTTCAAGCCCCCACCCCAGCAACAGCCCACCTCATGGCAAGACTCTATCCTCCAAATCCAGTCCCAAGACCAGGACCGCCTCCAGTACCTCTCCAGCCTCGCCGCCACCGGCAAGAAGACGATGGTGCCAATCGCCTCGGGCCGCCAAATCGTGCAGAGTGCCACCTACGTGGTCAGGGCCAAGATCGGGACCCCGGCCCAGACGTTCCTCATGGCCGTGGACACGAGCAACGATGCGGCCTGGGTCCCGTGCAGCGGGTGCGTCGGGTGCCCGTCGTCCACCACCTTGTTCTCTTCGGACAAGTCCACCAGTTATAAGCCACTTGGTTGCAAAGATGCCCAGTGCAAGCAGGTATGCTTGTACTATCAACTAGTTATATTTCTGTACTCGTGTTCTGATGCATTCGACCGTTTGATAATGTATGATTTTTCTTAAGAGATTTTTACGTGTTTCAACAGCCGAAAATGCACAGAAATTGATAAAATATTTTGGTATGGGGGTCACTCGAGGGAATGGAAATGACACGAGGGACGTGAGAGCAGGGCCGGTTCACGAGATTTGAATGTCCAAGACTAAATTGTGGA
This sequence comes from Rhododendron kiyosumense, assembly GCA_019656275.1. Classification (NCBI taxonomy): domain Eukaryota; kingdom Viridiplantae; phylum Streptophyta; class Magnoliopsida; order Ericales; family Ericaceae; genus Rhododendron; species Rhododendron kiyosumense. The sequence continues at coordinate 191,490 of BPLS01000278.1, read as the reverse complement.
GTGGTATCCTGCGTATTTTTAGAATTAAACAACAATGATATAAATGTTTCTTTATATTACTACTTTAGACTTTATAATGCATGTTAATTGCTTTGTCACTAATGGCCAAAGTGGTTGGCCTAAATTCTACTCGATTTGGTTTTGAAATCTGACAGTTACAATAACATTATTTTTGGGAAAAAAATATTTCAAAAGAAAAAACTACCCAAAAGACTCAAACTCAGATACTCCACATGGACTAAAATCAACTTATCACCAAGCTAACAAAGACATTTGTGTTATAAAATGAACGAATAATATATATACTAATTTATGAATAATATTGGAGTATTCCTAGAATTCAAAAATTTTTGAATGACGGAGGCCTAGGCCGGCCCCGCGTGAGAGAGGTGTCTGTCACGTTATCCTATTTCAACACCTGCATCTTCAGTCACGGACTCGCGAAACGTATGGTTGGTGGACGAGGAAAAAAGTTTTATCTTAAAGAAGAAAATGGGGGCTTTGACTTAGTAATAAAACCGACGAATATAGCTGCATGTATAGATACATATATGTGTTTGTGTAGTGTATACAGGGGCGGACCCATCATAGGGCACGTGAGGTCACGTGCCCTCACAATTTTTTTTTAAAAAAAAATTCCCCGATTTTGTGTTTATATATATGTTGACATCTTGTAATAAGTGGCAGTTTGGTGCAATGGCAACTGGCAAGCACGCTTCTCCAAGGAATACTCGGCAAGAGTTCGATTCCTTGATCCGCCACACTACTAGGCTTCTTTTTTATTCTTTTTTCAAAATCCGCACTCGGTGGTGGCTATTTTTTATTCTCTTTTCAAAATCCACTAAAACTGTTCACAATTAAAGTTTCCCCATCCACTAAAACTCTTTCACAACCAAGATTTTCCCTACTCCCCAACGTCCCCAATAATTTGTGTAATACTTAATATGAACTCGCACATTATATTTGTACGTTTTTAGTCCCCGAAACTTGTACTTGGGAAAGTTAATAATAGAAAAATAGATGATGAACATATGATAATTTTATTTTAACACATAATCGAGGAGCACAAATTTGTCCAAATAGCTTGTTATTAAAATGCATATATTATATATACTTTTAAATGATTACATTATTATGAATGCTAAAATTATTTTGGTGTGAATGTGCTTAACTATAACTCACATATTAAGGCGTTACAAAGAAAATTGGTGCCCCCGCTATGTCAGATTCCTGGATCCGCCACTGAGTGTATATGTGTGTTGTGGATATATATACGGCCTGTTAATATTTGCATTAGAAAAGATTGCCTTAATTAATTTGTTGATTTTACTGTTCAATAGTAACAAAAGTTTAATGGAACTGATTTTCGTGCTCCAAGATTTATTGCAGGCGCTCCACTTTTTTGTTTTTATACTGTGATGTTGATGGCAACATCAGTGTATATTTTGTTTTTACACTGTGATGTTACTAGCAACATCACGGTATAAAAACAAAAAGGTAAAACGTCTGCAGTAAATCTTGGAACGCGAATATCAATTTCCAAGTTAAATTGGTGAATGGAAAATGTGCATGACCCAGAGCTATAGTTGAAGCGGTCTTGAGAGGATACTTTAATAAGTGCCAGTACTGTGTGAACTGTGAAGTCTCGGATTCGAATTGATAGAACGAGATTGATCTGCCGTGATAACCAAACCGGACCCTACTAGTATGGGAACGTTAGAAGTCATTGCTCCTTGGGTACTCTTGTAAAAGTGTGATTTACAGGTGCGGCTTTACCCCACTTCTATGAGAGAAATGAATAGTGCTGTTATGCACTCATTAGACTATTATCTAGACTAGACTCTAGGGACACCGACACGCCCGTTCAGCTAAATAAGTTAATTGGCTTATTTTTTTTGTCTTTATTTAAATTTTTTTATATTTGTTAGTTTTTCGTCAATTTTTTGGGGATTATTGCATCATCATGATAAGAGGAATCTGAAAAGTAAAAAATTACGACCAAAACCTAATTGTTTTGAATAAAGAAAAAAATAAGCTAATAAGTTAATTTTTTCGTCTTTATTCAAAAAAATTTGGATTTCGATCATAATTTTTTACTTTTTAAGATTTCTGTTGTCATGACGATGCAATAATCCCAAAAATTGAAGAAAAACCAACAAATACGAAAGTTTTTTAAATAAGGACAAAAAATTAAGTCGATTGACTTATTTAGCCGAACGAAAAAGTAATCTCTAACATTTTTTTTAATCTCTAACATTTTTTTTTCACTGTATATTCTCGTGGGACTCATTCACAAGGGTACAGAACTCACAAGTTGTTTTTCAAAAAAATTCCCACAAAGGGATGTTCTAGTACTTGTAATAAGTTTTAACTTTTGGTCCAATCTCCAAGGAAGGAAGGCCCCACAAAAGAGCCAAAAATCCGAAAAGGACCCAAAACAATGATTTACGAAAGAAAAAGGACCAAAACCAAAATGAATACCCGTGATTGCGGTGTGGGCCCAGTGCAGCCCTTGGCCGTTGAACGTGTTTGGAACGACCCGTGCACCCAAGTGTCGGTAACACGCTCTATCATCCGATTCATCACTCGATAATAAATAGGATCCCGTTTGATTATTTCTGTTCTTCGGTGGGGCGTTTTAGGTGGTGAATAAATTTTGAGAATGAATTTGTTACGGTATAATTAAGTTGTTAGAGCATCCGCAATGGAAATAATCAAAATGTGGCACGTCAATATTTGATTATACATTTAATTCATAATAAAACTTACAAACCTCTATCTCCACATTGGTTATTTTACATCTCTAACAAAAAAACCTCCTATAATATGCAGTGCACATATGTCTAATCGCAAACGAGTTCCAATCACGTACCCGACCACACCAAATTATTCGTCTCGGTGAGATGATTCCAATGTGGGGTGTTATTGAGTTTTGAGCTTGGTTATTGAGTTTGGTTATTAGTAAAAGTTGTTAAGTTTGGTTATAGAATGAGTGAAATTTGGTTATTTGTTAAAAAACTTGTAACTTTAATTATTACAATGTGGGGTATTTTTTGAACATTGTTGTTAAGTTTGTTTATCCACACACATTTACTAATTACAATGAGGATGCTCTTAGGTGTTTTCGGTAGTGAATAATTTGTTGAGAAATGTCAAGTTGATCTCGATAGTGAATAAGTTGTAGATGAGTTTGTGAGTAAAGTTACTATAGTAAAAAAAAAAATTTGTTGACAAGTTGTTAGTTAGCAGAAACAACTTGGTAAAATACCACAATTTGTCAACTTTTTTGAACTGTATGATAAAATTGCCTACGTTTTGTCCGCTTTTTGTTTCTGAAAACATGGCCTATTCAATTTTGTTAGTTACCTGAAACAAGTAATATGTCAAAACTTGTTAATTTTTTTGAACGATATGATAAAAATACCTACGTTTTTTCCGCTTTTGGTTTCCGAGAACATGGCCTATTCAATTTTCTTTGTAGTATTACCGGGTCAAATTTTTTTTAGATCATTTTTTCTTCTCGAAAAGAGAAATTTAAATGCGAAAAAATTATACTCAAAATCTTATTAATTTACATTAAAATAAAATTAATATAAACAAACATATTTTTTGAACTATTTTTGCGAACATCCAAATCTTATAGACGAATAAACACCCCTGAAAATCAGGCTAGCTCAACATGCTAATGGATGGCGAAAACTTTTCCAGGTACCAAACCCCACTTGCACGGCCACCGCGTGCAGCTTCAACATGACCTACGGCGGCTCCACCGTGGCGGCGGACCTCTCACAAGACACCATAACCCTCGCCACCGACGCCGTGCCCGGCTACACCTTCGGATGCATCCAGAAAGCCACCGGAAACTCGGTGCCGCCGCAGGGTCTCTTGGGCCTGGGCCGCGGCTCGCTGTCCCTGATGTCCCAGACCCAGAGCCTCTACCAGTCCACATTCTCCTACTGCCTGCCCAGCTTCAAGTCCGCCAACTTTTCTGGGTCGCTCAGGCTTGGGCCCAAGGGCCAGCCCATTAGGATCAAGTACACTCAGCTTCTCAGGAACCCCAGGAGATCGTCACTCTACTACGTGAACATGATCGGAGTTAGGGTCGGCCGGAAGATCGTCGACATCCCTCCGAGTGCGCTCGCGTTCAATCCCACCACTGGCGCAGGGACCATTTTCGACTCAGGTAACATTTCTATTTCCATTTTGTGATATAAAAGAATTTCAAAGTTTCAACGAGCGTGCACATACTTGCGCATATTGATTCAGACACAAGCACAATAATGTTTAGAACGTCTAATAAATTTGAAACCTGCAAAATAATGATAGATTTCAGTGTCCGAACACATTCATATGCATATGGTGCACATAAATATTTGCACGATGACCTTTGCGAATGCAAAATATATACTGTCCTATCCAATATCCCAAGTGAAGCTAAATGTCAAATAATATTTTTTTAATCAAATGTGATGTATTGAAAAAAAATAATTTATGCTATCGTAAAATAAAAAATAAGAATCTAGGTATAGGACTGGCAAAATAGTTCGAGTAATCAGTGGAATTATTACAATTTCCATTTGAAGATTCATCACAACCGGAAAATCAGTTCTTCTGTTTCTCTGTGCAGGCACCGTTTTCAGCAGGCTAGTCCTGCCCGTCTACACCGCCGTCCGAGACGAGTTCCGGAAGCGCGTCAACCCCAAGAACCTGCCCGTGTCCTCGCTGGGCGGGTTCGACACGTGCTACAACGTGGCGATCGTGCCACCGACGATCACACTGATGTTCACGGGGATGAACGTGACGCTGCCGGCGGACAACTTCCTCATCCACAGCACGGCGGGCAGCACCACGTGCCTGGCCATGGCCGCCTCCCCCTCCGACGGCGTCAACTCCGTGCTCAACGTCATCGCCAACATGCAGCAGCAGAACCACCGCGTCCTCTTCGACGTCCCGAATTCCAGGCTCGGGGTTTCCCGCGAGACGTGCACCTGACCTAATCAGATCAATTTAGTTAAAAGTGTGTCGTCGTCGTCGTCGTTGTTGTTTTTGTTGTCGTGATTTTAATTTGTGATGTGGTAAATTTTGTTGTCGTGATTTTAATTTGTGATGTGGTGAATTGTCGTTTTACCAGTGAAGAATTAGTTGTCTTATTGTAGTTTTGTGAACGAGTGCTATGTCACGCTGATAAAAAAAAAAAAAAAAAAACAGAGTGCTATGTCACGAGCTAGCAATCTCTTGCATTTTCTTCTGCTACTATGATTCACTCCCTCGGATCGAGTTTTCTCTCTCTCTCTCTCTCTCTCTCTCTCTCTCTCTCTCTCACGTTCATTTGTTGCAGTGGGTCGGAAGTGGTCAAACGTTGGAGAAACTATTCAGAAGTGTCTTAGATACCGTCACGCTGTGTTTTGATACATTTCTTCACTACAAGAATATTTGGTGAAAAAGAAAATTGAGACATGTCGATATCCCAAAACCATGAAATAATTTTTCCATGGGTTACACGTATGGTCGGTCTAATGAAAAATTATTGCTTGAGCATTGTCACGTGGAGCACCACGAGCTTTTTTCACCGAAGAGATCAATCTCCTAGCTGGAGCACACCTGACCAAAGTGATCACCGCCACGGCGAACATGCACCAAGGACTTGACCAGCACCACGGCATGATTGCATGTTCAGTAATGTCTCATGATTTGGGGTCAAATTATACGTAGCCAATGCATTAGTGGAGGTTTAATTTGAAATATAAAAGACTCATTTATCCAATTATGTCCTTGATATACATAAGATATCCGTAGTGTACGAATGCACTACATGTGTGTATAGAGCGACTCAGTATGCCACATGAAATGATATTTAAAATAGGGTCATGTTTGTTTTGTCGATGAAATCAAGAAAAGAAGCGGAAGAAGCGGAGGGAGCGAATTGTCACATCATCTATTACGGATTCCGAACGCAATCAAATCACCTCTAATGATTTCTTAACATGTTACTATTATAGTACCGGTACAATAAAGTCTCTCTCATAATAGAATTATTGCATTGCTCTATTTTTTATAATGTGAAAGGAATAATCGAATTAAATAACTGGGGTTGTTGGGTGGTAGTGGTACTATAGTTTACCAACTCGTCCCTCACCTTTGACGGAGGTCATGAATCATTGTCCACCTAAACAACATTATTCTCGAGATAAAACTATATTTGTGCCTTTTAATTCCAAAATAAATTTGTATAATCTCTTTTAGATGCACTTCGATCTGGATTTTGCCACTGAGAAAATCATAAAATACACGCAAAATGCTTGGGAACCATTAATCGACTATGGTCTCAATCAATTAGGAGCACGTTGTTGTGTCCCACTATTTTAGGATTGTCACATTGATATGTCAATGTACACTGAGAGATTTATAGCGATTTTAGGAATTTTAAGGACTTCCTAGAGTTTAAATTCTATCCATCAACGATGTAAGTCGTGGAATTCTCGACGCCATCAATTTCGGTCAAACCATGCATTTTATTTATGTAATATGAACCATTAATCTTGCAGGCTCGCAGAGTACTGGACCCACAAAAGCGGTGGTGCTGTGGTGAAAAAACCACGGTTTCTACCGCTAGGTGTAGAGATGGCAATCTCGGCCGCCCCACCCCTCCCCGCCCCATTCCCCGCCCCAAATGGGTTGGGGATTCGGGGATTTTTCAGGAATCGGGTAGGGGATGGGAATAATTTTTTAAAAAAAATGAGGAACGGGTAGGGGATGGGTATGAGTCTGTCCCCGCCC
>BPLS01000278.1:165092-184313 GCA_019656275.1 Rhododendron kiyosumense | reverse complement strand
TTATATTTATATATACATATAAATATAAGAAGGTGTTCCTTATTAGATATGAGAAGGTGTTCCTTATTATGATTGTAACTTGTAAAACAATCCAGATTTTTTTGATTTGAATGACTTAACAAAAATGTTTCCACCCATTTTTAAGTATTAGGACTGTTTGAAATACCATATAAAAAAAATGGCACTATCTCTCTTAGAGAGTTAACATATTTCGTTTTTTTGTTGAACTTTTTATCACTAATATGTCGTATCCCAATACAGTAAGTTTGGCAATCGGATTTTCATGGGTGACCATCCACTCTGAACACTGACCATATTTTTTCATGCACTATTGGCAATCGGATTTTCATCGGCATTCCTTAGCATTTGGTTTGTAAATTGTAATGGAAGCCTAGATTTTTTTTTTCTTCTGGAATTTAGTTTCAAGGTTTGTATTTTCTAATGGCGGGTGACTATTTTTTTGAAAAGTTTTGGAAACTTTGGATCCCCGAATCCCTGTGGGGGTCCCCGTTCCCCATTTGGGGCGGGGATAGAGGGTAAAAATAAATCCCCGATGGGAATTGGGGCCGGGATGGGGATGAATTTGGGTTCGGGGATAGGGGACGGGGATAGGAGTATCCACCCCCGACCCTCCCCGTTGCCATCCCTAGGCCTAGGCGGAGAGAATTAAACTCCTCTCTTTTTCTTTTTGAGTACTGAATAACTCGTCCCATGCATAAATTTCTTTAACTCTTTTAAATTTGGCATTTTTCAAAATATCAAATGATATACTCTGGACAAAATAATTTGGTAATATGAGTAGTTAAGGTAGGAAAACACAAAAACAGGTAATATAACAATTCATTTGAAGAGTCGACTGAAGTGTACAGAAAACACTTGATTAGGACCTGAGATCAAGACAATGAAACGCTTTTAATCTTTTTCTTTTCAAAGAAGATTAGTATTAAAAACACTTTTCTTCACCGTTTGGAAAAAATTGTGTCATGAGTCTCCCCAACCGCTGTCCAACTCTTAATGAGGAGAAGTTTCTGGGTGCCGGGCGGGTACCATGCACATGGTACCCATCGACAATTCCAGCCGTTCAGACGTGTTTTGGACTTTTCAAATTTTAGAGAGTGAAAAAGAGGAGAGCGAGTGTTCGGGTGAGGAGAGAGAGGGAATAAATTTGAATGACTGAAACTGCCAACAGGTACCGCCACGTAGTTATTTGCTCGGCACCCAAAAATAGGTGCTTAATTGATAAAGTGTTATGCACAATTGACCCGATAGCATGTAGCTGTAGTTTGTGTTGCTCTTTAATTTGGTGAAAGGTTCAGATATCACCAATCCATTTTGTTACATGAGATCAAATAGTTTAGGAAGTTCTTATATAAAGGAGAAAATAGTAGTAATTGTGAGGTACTTATTATTTATCCGGTTCTCTTCTAAACTTAACCTATTTTTTCTCCCCATTTAGAACTTAAATAAAAATAAGTTAAGTTCATCCAATTTTTTAAACTTAAACTTAATTGTCTAACACACACAAAAACAATTACAATATAAGTTAAGTTTAAAAATGAGAAATAAGTTAAGTTAGAAGAATAGATTGAATTAAAAAAACAAGTTTAAGACCAAAAGAACGCAGCCTAAATATCAGGTTCGGATTCGGGTGGAGCTTGGTATATAAATCCCACATTAATAGTGAGATAGGGAGTGATCGTTGCACAAACTACTCAATAAATTAATCATATGCCTCCCTCCCACCCTCCCACGGTCCCACCCACCCTCCCCAAGGTCACCTACGTCCAGAATTGCATACATTAAAAATACACACAAACTCAAGTACTATTTATTTGGTTTTCTTTCTAAATCTCGAGTTCGAATTTGAGCTGAGCTAGGTATATGAATTTCACATAAATATTTATGTGAATCAAGGAGTGATCGGGCGCGAACTTCTAAGATTAATGGATAATGAGTTTGTGGGTTTAGAAAATTTTTAGGTTTGATTTTTGGATAATGAGTGAAAAGTGAAAATAGAGTAATAATTGGGGATATAGGTAATGAGTGGAGAGAGATGGAGAAAGAAATAAGATTAATGATTGGATATAGGGATAATGAGTGGAGAGAGAAATGAAAATAATAATTAAAATTATAGGTAATGAGTGGATTTGGGTTTGGAAAATTTTTTCCAAACCCCAAACCAAACAAGGGCTAAATAAAGTTATCACATATGTCTCCCTCCCTCCCCAACCCGAGCCCACCCACGTCCAAAATTGCATAAAAATACACACAAAGTGAAGTAAAAAAAAGCAGTCAAGTTTGGTTGAAATCTTTGAAAATTCCCGCAAATCTCCCCCTCTTTTATCCTTTCACCCCTCAGCCCTTTTCACACCAGGAACGAACGAACCTTCTGTTTGGTAGGCCAGAAAATTAGAAACACGAGAGAATATTTTTATAAACCTTCTTTGGGATACAGAGACATATACACATCCCCACAAGTAAAAGTAGAAGCCATATCCATTACTCATTACTATATACAGATCTATCTTTTTCTTTCCCAAAAGAAAGAGTGTCAAACACAAACACCCGGTTTTCCTCCTTTCAACTCCACCTGAACGAACCACAATACAATACAGGAAGATCAAGAATATGCATAATTTATCATAGAGAGAGAGAGAGAGAGAGAGAGAGAATGGGGGTGAAATGGAGGACGGCCAAGGCGCTAGTGCCGAAGCTGGGCTCGGTGTCGGACCGGACCTGGACCGAATCCCTCTGCGAGCTCCGCCTGATCACCAAGCACGACCCCTACAGCCGCCTCATCATCGCCAACCTCGACGCCATCCCCTAGCTCGCGAGACCCTCTACTCCCCGTCCCAGCTCCTCCAGGAGAACACCGCAGCCACCCTCCTCAACCTCTCCATCTCCGCCCGCGAGGCCCTCATGTCCACCTCCGGCCTCCTCGAGGAGAGCGAGTGTTTGGGTGGGGGGAGAGAGGAAATAAATTTGGACGACTGGGATCGTTGACGGGTACCGCCACGTGATTGGTTATTCGCTTGGCACCCAAAAATAGGTGCTTAATTGATAAAGTATTATGCACAATTGACCCTATAGCATGTAGCTGTAGGTTGTACTGCTCTTTAATTTGGTGAAGGTTCAGATATCACCAATCCATTTTGTTTCATAGATCAAATGTTTTAGGAAGTTCTTATATAAAGGAAAATAGTAGTAATTGTGAGGTATTGTTTATCTGGTTCTCTTCCAAACTTAACTTAAACTCAACTTATTTTTTCACGCCTTTTAGAACTTAAATGAAAATAAGTTGAGTTCAGCAATTCTTCTAAACTTAATCTTAATTGCCTAAGAACATCCGCAATGATAATAATCAAAACCAATAACCAAAATGTGACACGTCAGTATTTGATTATCCATTTAGTTCATAATCAAACTTAACAACCTCTTCCTTCATATTGTTTATTTATGTATTTCTAACAAAAAAAATCCCATAATACACAATACACATTTGTCTAATATTCGTCTCGATGAGATAATTTCAATGTATAGTGTTTTTTAGTTATTTAGTTTTAAATTTGGTTATTGAGTTTTCATTATCGGTAAAAGTTGTTAAGTTTGGTTATGAAATGAGTGGAATTTGATTATTCACTAAAACACTTGTAACTTTGCTTATTATAATGTGGGGTGTTTTTTTTATTATTGTTGTTAAATTTACTTATCCACACTCATTTGCTTATTACAATAGAAATGTTCTAACACACAATTACAATATAAGTTAACTTTAAGGATGAGAAATAAGTTACGTTTGAAGAATAGACTGAATTAAAAAAATAAGTTAAGTTTAAATTAAGACCAAAAGGACGCAGACCTAAATCTCGGGTTCGGATTCGGATGGAGCTTGGCATATAACTCCCACGTAAATAGTGATATGGGGAGTGATCGTAGCTCGAACTACTCAATAAATTTAACCATATGCCCTCCCTCCCCAAGTTCACCTACGTCCAGAATTGCATACATAATTACACACAAACGGAAGTAAAAAAGAAAGCGGTCAAGTTTGGTTGAATTCTTTGAAAATTCCCCGCATCCCCCTCTCTCCCCCTCTCTCTCTCTCTCTTATCCTTTCACCTCTTATCCTTTCACCCCTCAACCCTTTCCACACAAGGAACCAAACTCTCTGTTTGCTCCAAAATGAAGGTGAGTAAATCCTTATTGCTGCCAAAGACGAGGCAAGTCAACGGAAATTTCCAAAGGTAAGAGTTGTTCAGCTTCTGTAGCTGCGATGAAACACTAGTCAAATTTAGAAGCTTGGACATACTCTTTTACTGAGGTTGGTCGTTTTGTGGAAAAAAGTTGGGTAACAGATTTTTTTACCAAAGTTTGGAGACGAACAAAAGCATTATAAGGATTTAGAAAAGGGAGATCAGTAAGGGAAACCTTACTGTCATCAGGTAGATACTCAAACTCATACAAGTATTCAAGATTGGAAGAAGAGTTTCTACTGGTAGACGACATTGATGGAACTAAAGAGGACGTAGCAGAGGAGTAAGTAGTAAACAGACGATTCATTCTTCAAGAAAAAGTCTGGGGTTTTTCTTTTCATTTCTACAACAAATATTTTCTTTTCAAAATAAGACCTTCAACCAATTTTGATTAATAAAATTCTATATATTAGGGAAGATAAACCGAGACAAACTGCCAACTCCAGGGCCAAAATCTCAAGGTACTTTATCCCTCTGATACAAAATTCTTTTAATTAAAATAGTTAGTGAAGTTTCTGATGTGGAGGATCCTGAGAAGGCAACCACAGAGCATACGCTTCAATTTTTTCTTTTAGAAAAGATTTGAAGTAGTGTTGGAAAAGAAGTTCCTAGAAGGGGGTTTAAGCTAGAATAGAAGACATGGCTCTGATACCAAATTTACAGACATGAAGTGGGTACAAACACAAAATAGATTAGAATCGTAAAAGAGAACAATAGAGAAAACAATGGGAGATATTATAGAACACACTGATCTGATTACTTAGGTCTGGTTTACAACAGGTGGTGGCAACCCCTATTTATAGACGTACAAAGGGGAGCCATACATCATCAGTGATATCACTACATATAATTTTGGTAGGCCAGAAAATTAGAAACACGAGACGAATTTTTTATGCCTTCTTTTGGATACAGAGATATACCCATTCCCACAAGTAAATAAAAGCCATATCTATATACAGATCTACCTCTGTTTCCCAAAAGAAAGAGTGTCAAACACAAACGCCCCGGTTTTCCTCCTTTCAACTCCACCTGAACGAACCCATAATACAATACAGCAAGATCAAGAATATGCATAATTCATCATAGATAGAGAGAGAGAGAGAGAGAATGGAGGTGAAACGGAGGACGGCCAAGGCGCTGGTGTCGAAGCTGGGCTCGGTGTCGGACCGGACCCGGACCGAATCCCTCTGCGAGCTCCGCCTGATCACCAAGCACGACCCCGACAGCCGCCTCATCATCGCCGACCTCGACGCCATCCCCTACCTCGCCGAGACCCTCTACTCCCCGTCCCAGCTCCTCCAGGAGAACGCCGCCGCCACCCTCCTCAACCTCTCCATCTCTTCCCGCGAGGCCCTCATGTCCACGCGCGGCCTCCTCGACGCCCTCTCCCACGCTCTCCGCCACCCCTCCTCCCCCTCCGCCGCCCAGTCCGCCGCCGCCACCCTCTTCTCCCTCCTCACCGTCGACGGGTACCGACCTATCATAGGCTCCAAGCGTGACATCATCTACGCCCTCATTGATATCATCAGAAACCCTAGCTCCCACCCTAGATCCATCAAAGACGCCTTAAAAGCCCTATTTGGAATCTCTCTGTATCCCTTGAACAGATCCACCGTAATTGAATTGGGGGCGGTGCCTTGTTTGTTTTCGTTGGTGGTATTGGATGGGAGGGTGGGGGTGGTGGAGGACGCGACGGCGGTGATCGCACAGGTCGCGGGGTGCGAGGAGGCGAAGGAGGCGTTCAGGAAGGTGTCCGGGGTTAGGGTTTTGGTGGATTTGCTGGATTGCTCGACGGGGTCGAGTTTTAGGACGCGGGAGAACGCGGTGTCGGGGTTGTTGAATTTGATCCAGTGTGGAGGGGAGCAGGTGGCGAATTGTGTGAGGGAGACGGGGGTTGGGATTTGGGAAGGGATTGGGGAGGTGGCGGAGAACGGGAGCGCGAAAGGGAAGGGGAAGGCAGTCGCGCTGCTGAAGATTCTTGATGCAGGCAGCTCGGTTTTGGGAGACCCACGGTTTGATTCTTTGTCAAGTGATTCTTCGTGATTGTGGCGGTTGCAATTGTGTTGCTTAGATGTGTTTGTGATGTGGTTAGTTTTTAGGCTAGCTCTGTGATGGATTGCAACCGGATGATTTAGAGGTTTTTTGGTTTTCGTGCTGTGATGTGTTGTACAAAATAGGGTGTTGAGTCTTACTGATTTAGATATCAAGATGATGTGTATTACCGGATATTTAACTTCCAATGCCTTGAATATAATAGAAAAGCTTCACTGGAATTTATTGGTGCAATGGTTTACATCTTCATTTGTGCAGTTTTCTTCTCATTTTATGAATCAGTGGCGTGCAGTTTCTTATTTGTAGCAGAAAGGGTATTCCGGTGAGGGTGGTGTTTTACTTTCTTGATCAGTTTGTTATCTAGATTGTGCTACCGGTGACTGCAGAGAAGTGTCATTTGTTCGCGGATGTGTCTTGTGCTTTAATTGTTTTGTGTTACTTTAAATGCACTTTTCCCCGACTGTTGCAATTCACTTGATTCTTGAACTCTTTTTGTTGAACTTATCACACTGTAAGCAATTCTTCTTTGTTTTGCGAGGTCTGATCTTTGTGAGATGCGAAAACAAAATCAGAAGGCATTTGATTCCAAGCAGCTTTGTGCTTGTGTGAGATTCAATATCTATCATAGTGCTATATACTGCCTCCTGCACCCAACGACTTCACCAATCTGCCTACGGTATTGTCTCATTCTGTTTAGCTTTAAGAAAAGAACGTGGAGGAAGATCATGATGTCAAATGGACAAATTATGGACTCCCATGTTTTAAGATAAGTGTTCCGTATGTTCGAATTCCCCTACTAGAGTTGGTTCCCTCTTTCCTTCCTACGAATACCTTTAACCCCACAAAGCCTCAAAGCAAGTAAGGATACATCTTTGGTGTTTTAGCTACTTTGCCCCGCCTTGGCACATAATGATGTTTTCATCTGCCAATAGCTGTTGGTAAGACACTGTCATTCCCTCTCCTTTCTGCCTTGAACTGTCTGATTAATCAATTGAGTGGGTGCCTCAATGGCAATGATGAGAAGAAAACAGGAAAGGTCATATGCGGAACCAAATCTAGGATCTCGTCTTCTCCTCTTGTTGCGGAAGTTGATGTTTCTTGAACAAATCCATTGTCTTGTTGAATGTCAACTTCATATCCCAGTGCTTTTTGATATTGTTATGTTGAGTTTCAATTTGGCTAAGACATGATTTAGTAAGAATATAAACCCAGCTTGCGTTGTTCAGTTTCGGTTTTAGGCTATGGAAACATGGACATACATGAATATATTTTGCCATACTTAAATGCATATACAAACATATGTATGATATCTGATGTGTAACCATGCAGTAAGATACTTCATAGAAGGGAGAAGTGTCTTAGAGAGGCAAGCGTGTGCGTCTCATGAAGCCACCAATTTTGTAGTTTGTGATGCTCTATTTCCAATATCTTCTATTGTTCAAGTAGCAGATTTCTTTCAGTCCAATATCTCACCATTCGGTACTTGGCCAAATATCTATTGTGAGTTATGTTGATCCTATTCTTGGCCAATGCAAACATGGTTGTCCGGTTTTATGATTTCATTGTGAAATATGACAAGGCTACTTTATGCCCAGATGTGTGTTTTTATGAATGGTAATTTCAAGATGTTCTCTTGACTGCGGACTCATGCTTTCAATATGCTAATGTAGTTAGTTATTCACTTTTTTGTTTTTCCATTTTATTTCTCTCTTGTTGTTTCCCACTTCTTTTTTCCCTCTTTTGTTTGCAGATGGGGTAGTTACGTTTGTTTCTTTAGTTCAATTCACTGCGGACTTTGCTTTATTTTCTGTTGATTGTTCCTGGCTCATATGTGGATGGCAGTAGTTATGGGGCAGTTCAAATGAACATGTTAGATGAAGAATGAGAGCACATGAAATTAGTTGTAGCCTACACCTCCTGCACCCAGTTACTGTATACTATATAGGATAGATGAGTGGATGAGTGTACACGGTATCCGAGTACTAGGTTCAACTCTCCAAACTCTCCTAATCTACTACTAACAAATAGGATTTGTGTACACGGTATCCGATATTCAAAATAGGATTGAGTACATCGTATCGGCTATTTATAATGTGGTATTATGAAGATCAGATTTGAGTTCGCTCTCATTTTTGTATTGTGCTTACCAATTATAGATGCTCAAAAGCTTGTTTGGAACCAAAATTTGATTTGTGGTGGCACCCATCGTATAATTCATACCCGGTCCAGTTTTGGATCATTTGTGGGCCCTTCCCAGACTCATTTTAACAATTGAGATCATTCATCTCGTAGTATGATTTGAGGGAGAACTAATATGTTCAAATACCATCTTATCTTAATTATAGAATCATAAATACTAAAAGAATCTTTAATTACGATAATCTTATCACTCTCTCATTGGTGATTCAATGGAGGAATCTAGTGGGGTGGGGCCAATGGCACCCGCCTTAAACTCATGTTGATCATTCGAATTTGTCATATGGTTTTGATTAAAGGGTACCTTGTCAACCCACCTCTGTGCCAACCGGCTTGTAGTCCAATGTCACTTTCTCATTTCTTCCACATGAAAGATGAGGGTTTAATTCTCGCCATGAGCGTATGTACTTAGTGTGGTGGTTGATGTCCTTTGAGCTTATTCCACCCGTATACTGCTTAGTGGTACTCTTTCTCCATCTCCTTAGGAATAGGCTAGACATCTATCGAATGAAAAAAATAAAAATAAATAACCCACCTCTGGAATTGGATTATCAACTTGAGAGATTTCCTATTCTTTATTGGTTATAGTATTTTTTTTTTTGTCAATGATCCCCACTCAAAATTCCCCCATTTGGAATGAAGGTGGGATTCGATGCCGCGTCTTTGGCACCAAAAAAAAGGGGCTTTACTTTTCTTCAAAAACGCTTTGCCCTTTGAATCATTCAATTTGAATTTCATGGAACATTATCTTGAATTTTTATTGGCCGATGTCTCAGTCATTCATTGGGTATTTGAGCAATGGGTTAGGTTTGGTGCTGTGAGGTTTCTAGGAGTTTCATTATTAGCATCCAAATGACGCTCTTATTTTTCAAAGATTGAATGACCTTTGAAATGGGCAGGACTTTTCTGTTCCTTTAATAAAAGAAACTCAAAAAAACTTACAAGTGTTGGTGGAATATTTCACTTGTGGCGATCTTTAGTCACACTATCCTCTAAAATGTCTTGCACTCCCGCTCTCGTTTCCCGTTCGAAAACCTTAGTAATTGAAAATGTGTTTTAAAAAACGGTTTCACGCTAGCTCTTTTACTGACGCACACTTGGGAGAGAATTATGTGATTTTTAGACACTCATCAATATGAGAATGTAACCAGATGCTCTGAGTTCCCTGATGGTGGCGCCTAAGTGGTGCTCCCCGGGTCAAGAGTTCGAGTCATGGTAACTCCCTTTCTCTCTCTCCCCAATATGAGAATGTAGATGTGTGCCCCACCACCTCCTAAAATGGTGATGACTCCGCAATGGGTCATTGACTCGTTCGGTTTGGAAAGGTGCCAAAAAAAGGGTAAAAAGCAAAAGCTTTTTAAGAAGTGGAAGAAAAAAAAATAAAGAGGCTATTGTGAATTGGGGTGACGGCAGCGCAATTGACAAGTGCTGGTTCCAGGGAAAATTATTGACTGGGGGCTCTCTTCATCTTTATATATATATATATATATATATATATATATATATATATATATATATTACCAAATCATAAGGCCAAATTTTTATATGTGATTTTTCGAATGTTCTAATTTAACTATTCTGACAAAATTGAATTTCACTTGACCCTGGAATATTATGATCAAGTACGATGCATTAAGGTGTACGGTTGTTAGGGTGAGGGTTTTCTTTCTGTTTTCTTGTTTTTTCGGCCATTTGGCTCGGGCTCTATTGGCTGGTCTTCCCAGTTCGGTCTATACCAGTCTAGTGCTCTAGGTTCGGTGGGTGGTGGGTGAATAATCTTAGTTAGGGTTTAGGTGGTCTAGCCGGAGTAGTGGATTACGGTGGTGCGCGTGGCAGTGTTGGTCGTGTCCTGGGTTTTCATGGCAATGACAGCGGTGGTAGGTGGTGACTGTGTCATGTTTTGCCAGGATCAAATCTGGTACTGTTGGTGGGCTGCGATTTTCCCTATTTGGTTGGTGGTCAGCAATAGTTTTTGCAGATTGACGTGTTTGTTCCACGGCAGCCGTGGACACATTGCACCTGTCGAAGATTTACCTCGGCGTTGCCTCGGAAACCCCGGAGGATTCCACAGCTCTGGATTGGGTCACCCGATCTAGTTCGGCCGGCGGCCCTTGAGGCTTGTCCTTGGGAGCAGATTTCTCCTTTTCACTTGTATTATGTTGTTACCGTGATTACATCTGTGTTTTTTGTCCAACAGTTTGTACTGGGATTCTGTTTGGTATCTCTCTACCTAGTCCCGGACGAGATTCTTACATCGGCAGCTTTTATAGGGTATCCTAAGTCTGCAGCCCAGTGTGCTTTGTGCAGTAACTCGTGTCTCAGGTTTAGGTAGTTTGGTACATTCTTGTATTTTGCAATGTAATCTTTGCCTTTGGGTATGAATGAATGAATTGCCTGTTTTCAAAAAAAAAAAAATTTATAATGCATTAACCAACTAAATAGAGTTTACAAGTAGGGGGTAAACAACCTCTATCAAATCCGCATAAAAATATTAGCAATACAGCTAGTAAAATAAGGGTAGATATATAAATCTTCCACTGAAATCGGTGCGTCATTTGTCAATTCATCCGTACAATGATTTGCTTCACAGTAAACATGCTTGATAGAAACCGCCTCAAACTCCGCCATTAGTGACCTACAATCAAGAATAATCCCAATTTACTCTGGGCGAGCTGCGCTCCTCCAAATCGTCTCTCTCTTGCACATCGCAGGAAAGAATTTCTCGACAAGTAATTAGCTTTGATTGGACAACAGTGGGCACATGAACACGTCGATATCTGATCAAATTAATTTTTTGTCGAGGTATTAAGCATTTTTTATGACATTTTCGCAATCAACCTTTCAGATTAGCAGGTTATCGTCACGGACTCGAAATAGCAAGGACGGACATATAGGGAATAAAGAGAAACTCAACCCAATAACTTGGTGATAGTGCTGTTAATTGCTGTTGGTGATGGAACCGAAAGCGTTTGGCTAAGTGAACATAAGAAAGTAAATAAGTAATCACATGTTCAAATCTCACGGAAGCTGAACATTCTAAATCTCGGGGGCATTAGAACTCCGAAATTAATCGGATTGCACGCAAACTGGCCCGATTTTCAGGTTATCCAACTGTTGTAGATGGGTATATCTGAACCCTTGAAGGGTGATGGAGTGGGTGACAAAGCCACGTGACCAATGCCACCACCGACGGTGGAAGTCTAGGTTGGCTTCACAACAACGCTAACAGCCAAAAGAATATCCCAAACCGCACTCAACAAAACAAAATTAAATCCCGCCAATGAGCTCTTAGCTCGGTTGGCATCATCCACCGCCTTTTTTAGCGGAGGCTTGAGTTCGAGTCTCATGAGAGACGGTTGGTTGGGATTGAAGGCTATGGAAAATCTCTGGACACTTTGTGGATTAACTTACTAATTTCCCGCTAATCTCAATGCATACAATATTGAAAAAAAAAAAAGAGAGAGACAAAGTGAAAACCCACAAAAGCTAGCTCCACCAAAAAGTGATCAAAAAGCCATCACTGACGCATTTTGACACTACACTACTATGTGACATATTCTTTGGTTGGCCACCACCACCACTAGCCTCCCCTTGTGGCTTTCTCTTTCTAATATGCTAGTGGTTTCCTCTCCGCATTTGAACTTTCATTGGCCACTAGCCCTATAGCCTTTTCCCCCCCCCCTCAAAAATTGGGTAAATGTTCTAGCCTTTTCCACTCAAAATAGGATACAGTTTCAGTTCATTTTGTATGACAGTTATATTCCACAAGACTATTGAGGATATACTCGGTCGTTATTTAAAGAGTTTTGAAATTCGTTGTGATGTGCGTAAGTTGGTTGAGATATCGACTATTAAAGACAGTGATATGACACCACCACTAAAATGCGGTACTCTGTATTACGATACGATAATACACTACAATACGGGATTACATCATCATCACTAACACTGGCTATTACAATTTACCGATAAACTACAACATGAACTAGAGGAATCTAATAAAACTCAAATATAACTAGCACAATTTCAAAATTCGTCGAATGCCACATGATAGGATTATGGTTGAGGAACGAACTAAGTGGTTAATTGTTCAAGTTTGAGCTAAAAACTTAAAAAGTATAGTAAATATTTTTAAACTTGAACTGTTTATTAAGCAAGTCAATCATAAATCGAGCTTAATTGAGCAAACTCTGAGAAGTTTGAGTTTTTTACGCATCCTAAAGTTAATTGTTGCACGTAATAGCTATGTTGAAGCTTGGTTTAAAAAGTTTAACGATTATGAACAAATATTTAAGCTTGACTTGTTCGTATAACAAATTAATCCTAGCTTATTGAACTTTTAATGAATAAAAATATATTCGAATTCAAATAACTTGGTTAGTTTATCTGCAATTCTACAGGATAGGTTAGACATTGCATCGAATAGTTCTCACTTTTCTCCTCAAAATGCTTGTTTCTTTACCCATTAGGCCACTAGCACTATCCTATTTTTCTCCCTCTTGATTGCTCCCTCTCTCTCTCTAGCTACCATCTCACTTTAACTTCTTGAGGTCTCACTACATGTTAGCAGCTAAACAACTTAGGTAAACCCACGGAATGGAGAGAAGTCATGGATAAAGAACCAAACCAAGAAAACCCATCTCTCCTCTCCAACCCCAAACAAGAGTCCCCGACAAAGTCACCAACCAACGGTGGCTGCACCACCACTGCCGCCTCCGCCACGGCGGGCGATCGGCTGAAAAGAGATGAGTGGAGCGAAGGCGCAGTTTCATGCCTCCTAGAAGCCTACGAGGCCAAATGGGTGCTCAGAAACAGGGCAAAACTGAAGGGGCAAGACTGGGAAGACGTGGCGAAGTACGTGTCCGCGCGCGGGAACTGCAACAACAAGTCTCCCAAGACCCAGACGCAGTGCAAGAACAAGATCGAGTCCATGAAGAAGCGGTACCGATCGGAGTCCTCGGCCGCGGACGGCTCGTCGTGGCCGCTTTACCCACGGCTTGATCTCTTGCTGCGGGGAAGCGCTCCTCTGGGGGCACCACCACAGCCGCCGCTGCTGTCTCCACAGACGGCATCGGCGGCTGCACCAATTTACAGTCCTTTAGTGGTAGTGGAACCGTTTCTGCCGCCGCCGCCGCCACCGCTACCGGTACTGGCGCAGCCTCCTACCCTGCCTATTGGAATTGCACAGAATTCGCGTGGGTCGAATGGGCCTGATCGGGGGCCAAAGGTCTGTACCCGTGACCTTCCATATGATAGTCGTGTGATTGGTTAAGTTTGCTTAGAAGCATGATCTAAGGGTGTGTCTGAAAATCATTATTGAAATTAGTCTTACTAAAACTTGCATACCAGAGGCCGAGGCATCACGCTATGTGTGTCCAAGTCGAATTTTGACGAAATTGAATCAAACGATAAGCGAGAAGCTATTCTGCACATCTGCACAAAATTCGACTCCCACACGTATCGCGCGTGTCTCGACCTCTAATAATACATGAAGCAGGTTTAGGCTCCTCGACTGTCCAGCTTGCAAGAAAACTAAAGATAACGGTGTGATGTTAGGCAGTGCCACACCAATGGAAGCCAGTTCATTTCGTGCACGCACACACAACACAAATACAGTAGATAGGAATTTATCATGGAAGAATGATTTAGGCGTTGAATTTGGACCCAGCTATCATCATTTTTTATAAAACAAAGTACCCACCAAGATGGCCCAATAAGTTCGTTAGATATAACACCTCCAAAGCTGGTGAACTACTGAAAAGTCGAACAATAATTACTACAATGACAGACTTATATATCTGTTTCTTTATTCTTTTTTATAGCCTCATGTTCAGGACGCGCGGCTTGTGTGTTCTTCGATTAATTCTGAAACGATGAAGTTATCGACCGGCAAATACTTCAGTGATTTTAAGGTTTAGAATGCGGCCGCCTCCGTGAAATTTGAACATGCGACATCTTAAAGGATAAACACTTATTCGCTATTTGGCAATGTAAACTTGGTACATATAGGAGTATATAGCATTGTTTGATTAATAATCGTTGTCCCCAACAGATATATGATGTACCCCTTGCTGATTTTTCCACAGGAAGATGGGGTGAGCGCAAGATTGTCCGATCACGAATCGGACAAGAACCCTCCCGCTGACACGGACAGTAGCACGCCGGGTCTTTACAGCGACAAAGAGAAGACGAAGTCGAAAAACTCGAAAAGCCGAACGGACAAAAAGAAGAGGAGGAGGGGGGGCGGGGAGGTGGCCGAGAGCATTAGGTTGTTAGCAGAAGTGGTGGTGAGGTCGGAGCAGGCAAGGATGGAGACGATGCGGGAGTTGGAGAAGATGAGGGCCGAAGCCGAGGCGAAGAGAGCGGAAATGGATCTCAGGAGAACTGAGATTGTGGCTAATACCCAGTTGGAGATTGCTAGGATGTTTGCTGGGGCTGGGAAAGGGATTGATTCTTCTTTGAGAATTGGAAGAAGTTGATCGATCATGAGGATTAATTAATAGGAAGGATGGGATAATCCTTATTAATTACGATATATATGTATACACTATATTGGAAATAAAATATGAACTATTGGAAGTAATCAAATTTGGAACAATCCCTTAGTTTATTTTTCTTTCTAATGCATGTTTGGTGCGCAGTTTAGCCCCGTTCCGCTAAGAAAAATAAGTAAAGTTAATGTATTGTAAGAGAATAATTTGTCTCATAAAACAAAAAATAAATATTTAAAAAATAAGAATTCACGTGGAACGGAACCTTACTTACATTTGCGAGTGAATACGGTTGTTTATAGAATCAGTCAAATCACAACGGTCAATAAATTTTTCCTGAAAGAAATGTAGTATTAATCACTGCCAATAAGTGGTCAATGGCTTTGCATTTTTCTAGAGTAGGGCCAATTTTGGTTGGAAATATATAGGACGTTAAATGTTTTTTTTTTTTTTTTGGATTGGCGGGTTAAATAAATGAAGTAGTTGGAATCATGTGGGTGTGAATCGTGTGATTATTGAATTAATTTGGTTTTTTCATGAATAATTTAGAACCAGTCTACTGGCACAACAAATCTGTGCATAGATTGTGCACAGATTTCTATGTGGGGCCCACTACGGGTCTCACACAAGTGATCCGAGCCGTTCATTACATTTAAAACATTTTTTCAAGGGCCTCCGGAAAAAATCGGCTCAATCCAATACCTATAAGTACTTAATCTAATCATCTAACTTTTCATTGTCTAAAAAATTGAGTGAAAAGTTAGATGATTAAATCAAGCACAAACTTAAATGAAAAGTTAGACGATTAGATCAAATACTTATAAGTATCGGATTGAGCTGATTTTTCGCAAGAGCCCTTGAAAAAATGTTTTAAACATAATGAACAGCTCGAATCATTTGTGTGGAATCCTTAGTAGACTCCACATAAAAATCTGTGCACAGATTTACTGTGCCAGTAGACTTTCTGAATAATTTATCTGAAAACCTAAAAGTAAACAGACCAAACTATTGTAGGCTATATGTAAGCTAAGCTATAGAGTGGAGTCCAAAAAGTAAAAACTGGACCGATTCGCACTTTAAGCAATTTGGAGACACGCCCAATTGTTTACTAGGCCTATTTTGAAGAAAGGGAAAAAAAAACTAATTTGGCTTTTTTTTTAATTTGTTAATTTTTCGTCAAATTTTTTTAAATTATTAATTCGTCTCAACAAGAGAAATTGTAAAAATAAATTATGATTGAAATTCATAATTTTATGAATAGAAACAAAAATAAATGACTTTTTTTTTTGGCAAAACAGGCCTTAGAAATTTCTTGTTGATAGCAACAGTTATGAATCCCAAAGGCCTGAGATGGATGATCCTCTTTGATGGGACTGTTGAACGCGGCCCCCCCCCCCCCCCCCCCCTTTTAATCGGGTCTGGGTAATCCCGGGTCTTATTTGAGGATGGACTTTCCATCGAAGCCAAACGGGTTCCCCCGGCAGTTCCTCATGTGGATATGAAAGTAGTCCCAAGAAGAACTTCCCAGCAAAACACACTCTTTTCTCTCACTCTCTCTGCAAATAGTTAGCTAGAAATAGAATGCAAGGCGTCTCCTCCATCTTTCCTTGCCGTGTGCCACCGCCACCACAACCCCTCTCCCTTCATCACTTCCCCTGCAAAACCCATATCCCCAATCTTCTTTTCCCCACCACCGCCGCCACCACCAGCAGACCCTCACATCTATCAGCCCCAAGAAAGTTGCTCTGCAGACCCCCACGCGGCAAGTATCTCAGAGACAACTATATCGTGGTATGTTTTTGTTTTGGGTGGGTCATAATTTGTTGTACTAATTTTGATAAGGATTGCGTGTTTCCGCTATTTCCCGTGAAAACTTGTTTCGCCACTAGGCCCAGTTCAGTTGCAGTTGCAGTTGCAGGAATGTTTAACTTTGCTCCATTTTTAATGCGTTCAGTTGGGATGCGTTGCCGCTATATTTTTAGACTAGAGGCTAATGACAATAGTGAAGTTGTTTTCGCTAAATGGTATTTTAGTTGATGTATGCTAGGAAAATGACCTGCCTAGAATTCGTGAAAACTTGTGCTTTAGTCCATTTAGTTTAGCAGAAACGCGCCCTTAGTAGAGAATATTGTGGTACCAACATCTCTAATTTTCCCACCGGAATTAGCTTTCCCTCAAAACTTGTCCCACAAAAAACACATTATTTTAGAGGAATCTTGTTTCTATACTAATTTTTACATAATTAAACTACTAGTTTCCAACTTCCTCTTAAATTTCTTACGTCGAATGAACGAATAAAGGAAAATACGTTTCATTTTCCTTTACTCCGTTATAATTTCTTGAGAATAATTTTCATGCACTGATATCTTGGCAAATGAACAGTCTTATTCGCAGTTTAGTTTTCACTTGTTGGTTTTGGGTTTTTGAAATGCATCTGTTTGGTTGCTGAGAAAATGCGGGCAAAGAAATCGATTCAAAATTGTCTTGAGGTTTACTTCTTCCGCGCTGAGCTCCCCATAAACTGAGTTGAAAATCTGTCTAAGCAGTAGGGATTTGTCATTCATTTGGTGGTTCTGTAATGCTATAGTGTATTAGTTACCAAATTCATAACCCACATGAAACTGTGATCTGATGCGTGATAATCTGTCGTGACCACATTCATTTGGTAATGCCGTAATGCTATAGTGACCACATTTATAACCCTCATTTTAGTACAAACCAGTTGATGAGTACCATATTATGCATCTGGTTGGGGCATGTAATGTTAGACATGATATGGTGGTGTACAATTGTGGCCGCATTACATTTGTGATCAGGCCCAAGGTAAATTGCTGGTTTAACCTTTTAGTGGCCTTAGGCGGTGCGCTAAGGGACCTATTTGTCAAAAATTGGGGACTGAAGAGCCCCCAAATGACTAAATTATTTTTGCTTGTTATCCATGTTTTGGGAATTGGAATAGGGAAAACAAGGAAGAACTGAATTGGGAATGTTGTTCTGTGGTTTGATGTTTGGATCTGTATGTGCCTCTCTTTTTTTTCTTTTTGGAAATTAGAGCTTATAGGTTTTGATGTCTGTTTACTTATGTAATTCTGCATTTCTTGTTGGTTTGGTCTGGCAGAAGAAGGTATCTGCTAAGGAAGTTCAAGAGTTGGTAAAGGGAGAGAGAAAAGTACCGCTTGTTATTGATTTCTATGCACAATGGTGTGGCCCTTGTATTTTGATGGCCCAAGTAATTGAAATGGTATGATACGATTTTATATGGAATACAGTTTAGATCATGCTTGAACCTTACATTCCAGCTCTATATACTTGAACAAACCTTAGAAGTGACTGCAATTAAGCCAAAGGAAAAATGACAAAAGCAACAGAATCTAATTACCTGTACAAATAAGACAACTGAGCTTGATCATCTTTCATAAGGGAGCTTGGAATTAATCTTGACAACACAAGCAGAGTTTGGGTCTGTGTTCACTAAAAGTGGAAGTGATGAGGAAATGGAAAATTGGTTTTGCACCAGCATTGAGTGAGAGTCTACACCTTCCATCATTTTGGATTACCCTCTTTAATTGTTTACCCCAGAAGTACTCACATTTGGGTTTCTTGCACTTCCAGTAGACACTCCCCAGTCCCCACACTATCCACTAAATATATAGATAATAGGAACAACATGGTTGGAGTAGCCAAGGCCTTGGATGTGGTGAGAAGTAACCAAGGCTTTTGCACTTCGATAAATGGGCATGGTCAAAAAGCTATCCCAGAGAGTAGGATACACTTGCGAACTTGGAACACGGAAATATCAACATGTGAAGGGATTAATAGTGGATGTGCTATGATTTGAAGGAGTAGTGGATGTGCTGTGATTCGGAGGAATGCTAGTAGTGTTTGTTTTCCAGAAACTTAATGTCAAGGGGAAAAGTGTGGAAAATTGGAAGTGCAGGTTATAAAATTTTGTAATTGGGAAAGAGAAACGTACGAGTGGATTGGGGATAATTGTGGATAGAGCTCTTGGAGTTTAAAAGAAAAGGATGGTATGAGAATTTGAATAGGTTAGTACAAGGGGTACCAAGTGAGAAGTTTATAGGTGGCAATCTTAGTGGCCTAGGAATATGATTGAGAGTAAGGGAGTCTGTGATTTGGGGAAGGAGATGATGAATGATAGTGATATCTTATGAGTTTTCACTGCGTATAACTTTGTCATAGTAAATTTGTGTTTTAAGAATAGGGATGAA
>BPLS01000278.1:152992-165082 GCA_019656275.1 Rhododendron kiyosumense | reverse complement strand
CTCTCTCTCTCTCTCTCTCTCTCTCTCTCTCTCTCTCTCTCTCTCTCTCTCATTTGTGACTATTCTACACTCTACTTGGAGCCCCATGTTGATCGTTATGTGGCTTACTTCGGATACTTCCTATCTCTCTTCGTCGCTCTTTTGTTAATCTAGGTTGTCTTCTTTCGGTTTCCTTTTTCGGGGTTTCATTTTCTCTTTCAAGAGGCTCCTGGGGTTTCATTCTTTGGTTTCCCTTCCCTTCCCTTTTCTATTTGAAGGTTGTTAGATACTTAGATATCATATTTTGTGGTTCAGTTTTGTGTTTTCTTATTGCTCTCTTTGTCGTAGTATTCTGAGGTATTTACCATCATGTTCTTCTGGTGGGTTCTGTGCTGTATTTCATCTTTGATTTTCTAGTATGAGATATCATGGGGTTGCTCTACTTATCAGTCTGTCCAGTTGGCTGGGGTGGATGACCTATTTCCTAGAGAGAGGAGGGTTGGTGACTGTGCAAGGACAAGGTTTGATGATGGCTGTGTTGCATCCTCGACTCTGGTTCATGGAAAGCCTTGTACACTGATGCATATGAGATTGGCAATGAAATATCTAAAATGATCTATGGAGGCATGTGGTGCGGGATACTTTTGTGGTGTGTGTTTGTATTCTTCCAAATAGCTTTTTGGCCGGGGTAGCACATGGGTAGATTGAAGATTCTTGATCCACGTGGCAAAATAGTGTTATTCTATACATACTATATTTACCTTGACAAATAAATTTAAGTATATGCACTTGCAAATGGGTAGTAGGTTAAGCATGGTTTAATTGAACTGTACCTCATGTTAAGGTTGAGCTGTAGATGTTTCATCATTCATTTCTCCTAAACTTTTCTCCATCAAGACTGTGGTATTAGACTGTTGTTTCCTTATATCTAAAAGAGATTTCAGGAGGGATGAAAGTATTTGATTGCTAAGTTAGTAATTTCCATTGGCTGCAAATTTACCAAGTTTGATGATTTCCCACGGTGCAAATTACCACAAACAAAACAAATTGTGAGGTGCAAAGCATTTTAACTAAAAAGTCCATGGAAGCTAAGTCATCTTCTTGAACAGGTTTAGTTGAGTTCATTGTTTCCTCCAATTCTATTGTAGCGTCTGACTTTGTTTTATTCCACAGCTTGCTGTTGAGTATGAGAACATTGCAATGGTTGTGAAGGTCGACACTGATGATGAATATGAGTTTGCACATGACATGCAGGTACTATTGTATCGGTATTCATATTCTGTCTGTTTCCACTTTTGGCTTTGTTAGCCTTTGCATATTTGTTGGTAGAAAACCGATATTTTGTTACCGTGTGCATTGCATTTTTCAAGTACCCTTTTTGTTTGCAAAATGCTTACCACTGCCCCAAGGGCAGTGGGTAATGTGTCAAAATTGCATGATACCCATGAAAAGTGTACTACTATCCTCGATATCCATTTCTTGGCTTCTGAAATCCTTACTTGTTGGGCAATATATGTATTAGTTGGTGGTCAGAACCATTAATTTTTATGCTTTTTGGTACATTTGTTTCGAGTTTGGATCGCGTTCTGTGTTTGGTTAGGAAGTCACTTTTCAAACTCATGAATTCTGTTGCAAGGAAATGCGCCTGTATTTGCTGGTTATCATTTTGAACAACCACATCCTCTGGATAGTTACTCCCATTGCCAGGAGGGTAGCCTTCACAAATATCTTGTTAACCAATGTTTCCATGGACTTTAAATTTGAAAGAGGGTAATACAAGTGAAATGTTTTGCAGATTCGGGGATTGCCAACAGTGTATTTCATCAGTCCTGATCCGAATAAAGAGGCGGTTCGAACCGAAGGACTC
Source organism: Rhododendron kiyosumense (assembly GCA_019656275.1). Lineage (NCBI taxonomy): Eukaryota > Viridiplantae > Streptophyta > Magnoliopsida > Ericales > Ericaceae > Rhododendron > Rhododendron kiyosumense. The sequence goes on along the minus strand of BPLS01000278.1, from coordinate 163,236 downwards.
GTCCCAATACACATGATGCGTGATATACTTGATAATGAGATGTAAAGGAGGAGCTAGGTTCGCTCAATTTGTGGATGAGTTATAGATGGCCAAGGTTGAGGGCATTCCAGAAGCAGTTATTGTAGGTTTGTTGTAGGATGTGTGCTATTGTAGTCAAGTTTTGTACCCCCTATTATCTGTAGTTAGGGTTTTAGAGATGTTTAACACCTCCATCTAACGTATATCTGAATTTAGATAAACCGGGCGCGACTTTCATTCAAATTGTACGCTTATTTGAGATATTTATATACGTTGCTGATTAAAGTTCGGGTTAGTATTACTCATTCTCCTTGGAGGCTATCGGAAGATTTAGGCCTGATATTGGTATAACTGGGTGAAGTCCGCAAGAGAAAAAGAAAACGCAAGAAAGGAGAGCAGTACAGTAAAACTTTTTGTACAGTAAAACTTTATGTGAGTTTACTCTGGAATAACCGCAGCCTCATAGTTGCAAGTAGTATGACGTATGCCCTAAGCCCTTGAAAATGAGATTTTATTGATGTGGTAACTTGTTTGTTGTTGGTTTTCAAAGATGGGAAACTTTTACCAGAAAAAGTTTGGGAAAAAAGTCAATGGAAAATAGTTTGTCTAACTGGAATAAAAAGCAGCATATATATCATGTCAAGTTAGACCAAAGTGGCCCATCACCATGTTCTCAGCAGCTGGCTTAGCAGCCAATGGAATTTAGTCCTAGCAGCCAACGGAATTTAGTCCAATTTATTGGCTCACATAGTCACTTGCCAAACAATGGACTTCAGGCTGGTGCTGTGCAGTGATGTGTATAATATCGTGCTGTAAATCATCCGACGGTTCGGATCTCATTTCGACAATCATGATCGAGAGACGTTCATTGCTGAGATGAGATCCAAGCCATCAAATGCACGATCTGACAGCTCGAAGGTGCGCAATATGGTGTTGCGCACAACACCATTGCCCAATTCCCAAAGAACCTAGTACGAATGTTTTGGCCAATTTATGCGATCAAAAGAAAAAAAGAATGGTTAAAGTACACGGAGAGTCCCACAACTATCACTCATTCTCACGGAGATCCCTTAATATTTAAAATCACCCATATAGACCTATCAACTATAACCGCTAATCAATCAGTACTCTTATGTTAAAAAGACCGTTAAGATGAAGGGATCAACGTGGACACTTTTTTATAGATGAGGAGGTTAGTATGAACGATTTTTAACGGATAGAATTGTCATTTGCCCTCATTCCATTAATAGAGTTGCCTATTTTTTTATTTCATATAGTTAAGAGGGTTTGTATGAACGATTTTAAATGTTAGGAGGTCTCTGTGGAAAAAAATGATGGCTCCGTCTACTTTTACCAAAAAGAATAAAATGTTTTGGTCAAGAAGCAAATTGGGGGGATCACATGCCTAACATGTACGGCTGGCCTAGGCATGTACGGATGGCCCGCCGTCCGCCGATAAGTTTTTTCTTTCTTTCTTTTTGAGAAACGGGAATTTCATTAATTGTTTCGATGTAAAATATTTTTCATGTAAAATGTTTTTTTAGAAAATAAACTTTAAATTTTTATTTTTTAGTATTTGGTTGGCATTTAAAAATGTTTTCAGAAATCAACAAAATAGTGTAGAAAAAGAGAGGGAGGAGGGCTTAACCGTGGAGAGATATGAGAATATTGGAATTAAACGTGAGTCAGAATTGATAATCAAAAAAACTAAGTAGTAAGAAATGAGAATTGCAATAGAAACCAGCGAGATCATTATCCAATTGATAGAAAATGTTTTATGTGTAAAATATTTTCTTAATTTTCTACATAACCAAACACCGAAAAATAAATAAAATATTTTACTGAAAATATTTTACACTCAAATAAACGGAGCCTAAAAGTTGAAATCTAACTGAAAGATTAAACAAAATAAATGGAACCCCCCTAATTAGCAGGGAGGGGAAAGGGACAATGGAAATCCGAAGATACACACAGTTAAGCACCTTGTACTAATTTGCTAGGATCGAATCCACACTGAACTACAATAAAATAACCACACGCAAATCAACTGAATTTTGAGTTGGGAAAGCAACCAAGGCATTGCTACTTGATGGAACGAAAGCACCGTTACAGTTGAATCATCAAAGAGATTAAATTCTTTATATTGTCGATTTAAATATTTATTTCTTTCAAATCAATTATATTGCGTCACGTCAAAAGCCGCCTAGAGGACATTGCGAAGTATTACCGTTTCCATAAAACGCGACTATCTGAAAGAAACAACTGAAAAGAGTAAAAACACACCCGGAGATTAAATCTCACCAACAAGCTGTCTATATTCTAACCTAACCAAAATAGACCGACAACAGAAACTTCGGAAATGTTAGAATTCTTGGAGGGTTCCAATCTAAAATCAATTGACAATAGGTGGAGTAACCTCTATAATATATTAACCAAATTTGGGTGGCTTAGATGAGCGATGTAGAATTAAGTCTAATAGGAAAACCCAAAACTTCCCCAAAAACTACACCGAAAAACCTGCGAAGCTCCAAGCTCCGACTCTCTAAAACCCGTGGTTCAAAACCTCACCGTCTGCGGAGGTGGGCGGTGGTCGTGAGAAGGAAGCAAATGGCAGCGGCGGTCACAAGAAGGCAGCAGAGGGCTGCCGTGAGGTCGCGGGCAGGCAGAGAGAATGGCAGGGCTGGAGAGAAAACGGTGGTTGGGCGAGGAGGCTTGCTGCCACTAAGTTGAAATTTGCGAATTGGAAGGCAAACCTTCGCCTGATAAAAGTATCAGAAGGTTCATAAACTCTCCTCAATGGTTCTGATCTCAGCTCGCCTATGCTGTTTTTGATCTAACCTTGTCACAGCCTAAGAAAAGGGCAAAGGGCAAATCCAGTGCACAAGACTCCCGCCACTGCAGAGTCTAAGAAATCGTTGTGGACACTTGCCCCTGCAAGCAAAGAGGCTTTTTTCCGCAACTTTACCGTTGTCACAGCCTACATCTTGCCAAATAATGAGAATTACATTCGGGATCTGTGTGTTTTGAAAACCATATTTAAACTCCGCTGCCATTGCTAAATATTTAGCAACGGAATTGCCAAAATGTGGTCACCGTAACATTGCTTTCTAGAACAAGTCAAACCGAGTATAGCTCGACAGCTTGGTTCGTTTACTGCTACAACATTAATCTCAAAAATCTAAAAAGCAATTAATCATCGCAATGTCATTTTGTCATAACTACCCCCCATAGATTGAATTAAATTTCATATAAACGAGGTGCAAACAATGTAGAAGCTAAAAGAAATCAATAAAACGTCGATAAACCTAGAGAGGATAAGTTCTCATATACATAAGATTGATGAATATATAATTAGGCAGAAACAATGGCGCAAAATGGATTATTATATATATATCTCACACGGTGTAAACGACAACGTTGGCGGGCAAGTGATCGGTGGGCGAGAAAGCCAAGAACATGAGGAGGGCCATGATCCCGACCGGAAAGAACAGGAGCATCATCGGCGGAGGCGGCAGCGGCGGCAGGAACGGCGGCAACACCAGCATCGACGCCGTCAGAACCACCAGCACCACCACCCACCTCAGGCTGAAACACCTAATTAGCATCTGCATTGCTATCGTGGTCTCTTCGCAACTGACCCCGTCGGATCCCTGATCATTTCTTGCTCAAGCAGCAGCTTTTTGTTTTGCTGTTAATTGCACACTGTAGAGAGAGAGAGAGAGAGAGAGAGAGAGAGAGGCGCGTAGTACTAGTGGTGGAATGGGTAATGCTTGGTGGGGGAGGCTGCGTCAAAACTCTGAACTCGAATTGAAAGTTCCTTAACGCAAGGTATGTATTTTATAGAGAGGGGTCGTCCAGTGAGGCCCACGTTTATCTCGTGTTTTTTTTTTTTTTTTCCCCGATAATCAGTTACGCGGCTCATCAAATTCTGAAGTCCTGCCAAACAAAACTTCTACGATACTCCCTAGTGGTACGAAAACATGATGCTCCTATTAAACATGGATACTTAGATTGAAAAGTAGGTAAATTATGGCCTTAGATCTTAGATCAAAATCACTTGTAAAACGTAAGGTGGATTTGCTAAAAACGATACTAATTTTAAGAATTTTTGACAAAAAAAAAGTAGTACTATTACATTACTTATTACAAAAACAGGTTTTGTATTTCATTTCTTAAGGTAATATTTACTATGTTATATAGCCACACTTCCTTAAGAAACACGTACTATAGTTACTGACAACACTTATCATATACTCCCTCCGTCCCATAATATTTGTCCAGTCTGTAAAACGAGACAAAAAATAATTTAATTTTTGCAAGAAAATCTCCATTTTTTTTCAACAATTCACTAGATATCGATGAGTTCTTTAAATTTATGAAAAAAATTTGAAATTTTTCTTAAAAGAAATACAGTATTTTTGAGTCCTTGTTTTGCGGATTGGACAAACATTTTGGGACGCAGGGAGTAATAAGGGAAAAATGACTTGGGAGTATCTTAGCCGGAGTCCAGCCAAAGGGCTTTTAGCCTCGTCGTAGGTGTTTATGGGTTCAGAGTTATGGACAACCTCCGGATTCTCCGTAAACTAATTTACTAATTCATTCCCCTCTAACCTTTGATGTATAACGTGTGGGGAAAAAAAAATGAAGTCCTCAAAAAAGCCTTGGTAGGTGTCGGAAAGGAATTGGAATGTAATAATATCAATTCATGCAGAAAATGTTCTCTATTCGATATGGGAAAATGACGATCAATGACATATTTTGATAATTAATATTCGTCAAGGATATTTTGTTTATTAAGAAATGTTCTCAGCATGTCCTTAAAAGGTATTAATTATCAAAATACGTTCTGGGCCGTTATTTTCCCATTCTATATTGATTCAAACTTGAAAAAACCACCGAGGTGGTAGCCCAGTTGGCAAAGGGCATCACCTCTCCCCAACGCAGGCCCAGGTTCGAGGCCCCGGAGGCACTTTGTGCCCTTTCCGGTGGTGCCAAATGGCTTAATTTCGAACCCGCCCTGTGGACCAGGGAGGGGGCTTCTTTGACAACTGTGCACTGAGGTGGTGCCGTGGTGACGGCCCGTCCTCACGGACGGTAGCTATGGCTCGAACCGGATATTCCACAGGCGGGTTTGGAGCCCCTATGGTCACGCCCAAAGGGGGTTGCTACGCTGGTTGCCCCCTCCAGCCCTTTTAGTGATCAAAAAAAAAAAACTTGAAAAAGATCTTTCTGATTTTATTATTATTATTAGAAGATCGTGATTGGACCCAAATATGTTTGGTAAAGAGGATAATCTTCTCCTTTGAGAAAAATCAAAAAGAAAAATGGAATGTGTTCAATTGAAACATGAAAACGTGACTAAATTGGCCCTAGTTACTCTTCAAAACGGAGTGGAAAAAAGGAGACGATTCCCGGATGAGGACCAATGACTTCTAAAAAATTGAACGAGAAGCCGTATGAGGTGAAAATCTCATGTACGATGGCTCTAAGCCAGTTGGCATCTCATGGTCCTCCCCACATGGAAGGTTAGAGTTCGAGTCCTATCGTGGGTTTTTGGGATCCAGGGATATGTATAGCCTCTAGATAACCTCTCGCTGATGTATACAATATTAGAGAGAGAAAAAAGTTCTCAAAAAAGAAAATGAAATTTTATTTTATTTTATTTTATTTGAATTAATCATTCATCTCGACGAAAGAAATTTTAAAAATATCAAATTACTGTATTTTCAAAAGTACAAAAAATTACTAAAGATGAAGAAATTCACAAAGTAGAGTATTATTTTAAGGTTTTTGAACATTTTCAACTTTGATTGATGGTTTAATACTTTTCGACTTTGATCAATCGTAAACGATTTGATGACAAAAAGTTCCCTGAGTACATATCAGAAAAAACTAACTGTCTTTATAAGAATGATGATAAGTTTGGGTTAGGTAAAGCATCCCCTTTAGTCCATTATATTCTGTTGAATCTTCTCCTAATCCACTGATTTGGGACAAACATTGGGATATTAATTAGTATTTTTAAGCTTATGGAAAGTCCCCAAGTGACGAATTAAAAAGTACTACAGGGCATGCTCGCGATAGCCTTTCTCTTATTTATTGTACACACTTACGCGTGGAGTGAATTGACCTCGCAAATTGCTAGCAAATAGAGTTGAATCGAAACCTTGAGAGGAAAGCACACTTAGCAGAGTTAAGCTCGGTTCATGAGATGTGTTGAGAGGCTCTTTTCTCAATTGCTATAAAATGTAGTACGAGGTTTCGACAAACACCTCGTATATAGAGTGATCCACAGCTACGTACATCGGCGTTTTAAGATTGTGTCGTCGTACACTTTTGGAGTGTGAACTTTTTTTTTTTTATCATCGGCTAACTTGTATGCACCTCGAATTAATCTTTACATTAATCTCTCTCATAGTCTTTTTCACGTTTTTTCACGTAAGGTGAAGTCGCCCCAAGAGTTGCCGGCAAAGACAATCGAACGTAGGATAGCTATGCACTAAGTTCCGCTAAGGATTTTTTGGGTTTTTTCTTGTTTTGTTCTTATTCAATTTTTTTGCGTTTGTTAGTTTTGCACCTAATTTTTGTGGATTATTGTTCATCTTGTCAAGACGAATTGGAAAATAAAAAAAAATATTATGACTTTTACCCAAATTCTTTTGGAAATACCCAAGATAGCTGGCTTTTTGAGTTTTATCTTAGATATTTCTAAAAATATTTAGCTATAGTCATAATTTTTTACTTCTCTGACGACAAGACAAATCAATAATTCACAAAATTTAGGCGCAAAACCTACAAACGCGAAAAAAAATTTAAATAATAACAAAACAAAAAAAAATCCAAAATTTTTAGCGGAACTCAACCTAAGTAAGCTTTGCCATCGTTTTACGAATGGAGGGAGATAGTGAATGATTTTATTTTCGTCAAGCGGTGGGGAGATCGGTGAATGATGTTTGTTAAAACGTATTAATCAACCAATCACATACACCAGGATCCCAATTTTTTTTTTGAAGAGACAATCTGATAGACTGAAACGTTTGAGCAGATTTTATTTAAACTAATAATATTCCACCGTTAACTTTAACACTAATGTAACACGGCGTCTTGAAAAAAAAATAATCATAATTGGATCATTCTTGGAAGTTCCAATGTTTAAAGTTATTGATGAAAAAAATCTGACAATTAATTGTTGTTGCATGTTTTTAGTAATTTATTAAAGAAAATGGATGAGAAATATAGTAATTTCAAAATGAGCCCTTTGGAAAATATGATGAAATTATTAGATAAAATTATGTTCTCACAAATGACATGAACACCATAACCTGTAACACATGAAATGTATCATTCAAGCAACCCGTCGTAGTGTCGAGAAACTCTGCCCCGCATAATGTGGGTGATTCTTGAAAGCACGCGTAAGGTAATCTGAACAGTCGGAGCTGTGATTGAATTTGAGAATTCTGGATTCAAACATTTGGTGAAGAATTAAAAGTGGCACTTTACTTTGTTTGACATAATGTGGGGCTAGAAATGGAGATACTTGAGCATTTTGAAATCAGTTGTGTTATCTCAAATTTAGAGAGAGAAGGAATAAGTTTAAAAGAGGGAATTCCACATCATCTTGGGTATACATCTAAGTAGCGTGGTAATTTAGCCTACCTTTTAGGTATTTAGAAAGTGATTTATTTGCTAAAATTGCCCAATAAAGTCATTTTGGTTAAGTTCCATTTAAGGAATTTATAGTTACAAAAAAAAAACCCTTCTATTTTTTTGACCCGGGCTCTAACCGAAAAGTTTCATATTGGGAGGTTTTGCGTTCGAGCTAACAGAGCAGTGTTGAAGTCGCTACCGTCCACTAGTACTGAGAGGTTATGGATTCGAGCTGAGCTATTGATGCCGATGGAAAACTGTCTGCACTCTTTGTATTACCAATATACTCCTTCCGTCCTCATTTGTTGGTCCCTTTTGGAATTCAACTTCACAAGGGACACAATCATAATAGTATATGTCATCAATTTACTTTTCAATTTTACCTTTTAATCATTCCTTTTCCTTACTTTGTTAGATCAACTAATTTAAAAAATGAAGGGTAAAAGAGAGAATTCATTCAATAGTATTTATTTAGTTTTGAACGCTGACAGTACATTCGGAATAATAAAAAGTATTAACTGAAACCAACAAATGGAGACGAATGAAGCATAACTCATTAACCAACGACCGTTAGCTAGGACAAAGAGTAAAAGTTAGAGATAGATGAAAGAAAATGGAAAGCAAGAATCGTATTGGAGTAAAAAAAGAGAGGTAAATGGCCCACAACCCACGAACTACCCACAGATTTTAAATTGGTAGGTTAAGAGCATAAAATCTTCATTGAACCTCTCAAGATGGAGAAATCAAAAACCAACAGGATTTGTGATAGTACTATATCAAGCTTAAAAAAGGGTTTTTTTTTTTTTTTGGGAAAAGAGACGTAGACAGAGGGATCATTCAAATACAATGAACCTTAGAAAAGGCAGAGCCTTTATTCAATGTTGGGTAACATACACGGTATTCCGGACCAATTTGCGCACACCTCGGATTAATACCTACAGTCTTTGTCACAATCGTTTCATACGTTTATGCATGGAGGTGAGGTGATCCCAAGAACTATTAGCAAAAAAAAATCGAATCGAGACCTAAATACTTAAGCATTCAGCCAAGACCACTTCGTCGATCCCTAATTCCCTACGGGTTGCAGAGACTTGTGTGAGATGCTGTGTAACAAGCCCAACTTGCACAACTGCATGTTGTCGTATTGTTCATATTTATGTACATACATGATCATCATTTATCATCCTTCCTTTGTCTGACAAAATGAGCCAGCTTTTAAAGGCTTTTTTTTTTTCTGGTATTTGACTAAAACCCTAGTCCCCCCCAAACCCATGCTTTGAACCAAGACAAGGGCTTGCCATGCTTGCAGAAACCTCCCATGATTTCTGCTTTGCTTCTTGGAATTTGGGTAGAATCTCTGAATCCATTGTTTTCCTACAAGTCTGGCAACCAAATTAGGTGCTATCCTATCCTAGCTTACAGCAAAAATTAGGTGCCATATCATGTTTACTTAGGAGTACAAACAGGATGCCTGTGTGTATAGATCCACTTGGGACCCGTCTTGGATCACACAAAAAATATCAGAGCTGTTGGTTTCATTCAAAATATTTTGTTCCAATTTCTTGTAAAAAATCAATTCAATCGGATATCATTTAAGGCGTTCAAAAAACATCTGATTTTGTGTAAAAATTCAAGCCTAAATCCTAAACCCAAATTGGATGTTTCGTAAACGTCTTTACCGATCCGTTTGAGCTGATTTTTTACAAAGATTTGCAACAAAAATATTTTAAACAATATCGGTTTCGATCATCTTTGTGAGATCCAAAATGGGTCAAAAAGGGATCTGTTCATACATGCGGATATAGACACTGATATCTTTTCTATCTCAACAATGCTATAACCACATTCAAAGTCACATGCATATTTATACACACACTCACAAAGCCGAAGGGCTACACCACGAGTACAATTTTGTTCACCCTCCTTAAAAGATGGTGAATATTATCCTCTCTCTTATTGGTTAAAATGATGTAAGTCTCACTTGTGCAATATACTTTTTGGTAAGTATGACATCACTTTGTAGGGAAAATGACGGCTCATGACGTATTTTGATGTACTTAACCTTGTAGGGAACTCATGTACTTGGAGGGTGGACAAAACTCAACTCCTCCACCACACTACTGCTATGGTAAGTTGAAAAAAAAAAACTCATGTACTTTTTTCTTTTGTTGTATTCATCAGCAGGAATTAGTATGAAAAGTTAGTGAGTTAGTCCACACGGGATACAGAGGCTATCCAAAGTTCTGAACCCACAAATCATCCACAGCAAGGTCGAACCCTGGTCCCCTATAAGGGAGAGCCATGAGTTACCAACTGGACTACAAGCCCATAGATAAACTCATGTACTTGGATGTACTTAACCTTGTAGGGAAAATGACGGCTCATGACGTATTTTGATAATTAATACCTGCTAATGACATGTTGAGAATATTTTTTAATGCTGAAAATGTCCTTGACGGATATTAATTATCAAAACACGTCATGCGCCATCATTTTCCCTTAACTTGTAAGTTGCTATAGCCTATAGATAATTGTTTATGATAATGACAGCACAATTGTTTTTAAGGTTATAAGAAGAA